>CM033474.1:152636510-152739316 GCA_019447015.1 Hymenochirus boettgeri
GAGCGAGTTAATAAGAAAGGAGGAGGAAGTATGTTGGATGTTAAACAGGAATTGAAGCCAAATTAAAAGATTGCATAGATGGAGGACAAACGAACGGCAGAAACATATGGGTGGAACTGTGTACAGGAAGCAAGAAGGTAGGTAAATTAATTGTTGGAGTATGTTATAAGCCGCAAATGCCGAGGAAGAGGTGGAAATGAATCTCCATATGCAGTTGGCGAGGCTGCTGGTAGGGGCTGTTCTGGTCATGGGGGATTTTAACACCCTGACTAGATTGGAGTAAGGGAACTGCCAGCACCTCTAAAGGATAAAGTTCTCAAATTTTCTATATGAGCATTTTCTTTCACAGATGGTAGAAGTTCCTATGTACAGAATGCGTGTGGATCTGTGATATCTAATACTGACATAGGAGATAATTATGCGGGAGCTAGAGAGCGCCCCTTTTTTTACCCTCAGGGTCCAGTGTGTCCTAAGCCAGAGTCCCCTTCTGTCTCCCAAGCTCGAGTCAACCTCAGTGTCCCAAGCCCTGAGACCCCCCCTAAGTGTCCAAGGTGTCCCAAGCCAGAGTCCCCTCAGTGTCCAACCCAGAGTCCCCCTCAGTGTCCCAAGCCCAGAGTCCCCCTCAGTGTCCCAGCCAGAGTCCCCCTCGTGTCATAAGACCAGAGTCCCATCAGTGTCCCAAGCCCAGAGTCTCCCAACAGTTTCCAAGCCAAGAGTCTCCAGTGTCCAAGGTCAGAGTGACCCCAGTGTCCCAAGCCTAGAATCTCCGTCTGTCTTCCCAAGCTCAGAGTCAAACCTCAGTTCCCAAGCCCAGAGCCCCCTCAGTGTCCCAAGCCCAGAGTCACCCTCAGTGTCCCAAGCCGAGTCCCCCTCGTGTCCAGTGTCCAAGCCAGAGTCCCCTTCTGTCTCCCAAGCTCAGAGTCAACCCTCAGTGTCCCAAGCCCTGAGCCAACATCAGTGGCCAGGTGGTCCCAAGCCAGAGTCCCCATCAGTGTCATAAGCAGAGTCCCCATTCAGTGTCCCAAGCCCAGAGTCTCCCAACAGTTTCCCAGCCCGAGTCGCAGTGTCCAAGGGTCAGAGTGCCCCCCTCGTGTCCACAAGCCTAGAATCTCCCATCTGTCTCCCAAGCCAGAGTCAACCCTCAGTATCCCAAGCCCCAGGTCCCCCATCAGTGTCCAGTTGTTCCCAGCCAGAGTCCCCCTCAGGTCCCAAGCCCAGGTCCCCCTCAGTGTCCAAGCCCAAGTCCCCCTCAGTTGTCAAGCCCAGAGTCCACCAACCAGTCCAAGCCACAGATCTCATTCAGTGTCCCAAGGTCAGGAGTTTTTCCCCCACAGGTCCCAAGGTCAGAGTGCCCCTCAGTGTCCCAAGCCCAGAACTCCATCAGTGTTCAGTGTCCCAACCTCAGAGTCCACTCTTAGTGTCCAAGTGCCCAAGCCCAGGACCCCCCTCCGTGTCCCAAATATAGAGTCCCCCTCAGTTGTCACAAGGTCAGAGACTACCCCAGTGTCCTACGGTCAATCCCCCTCAGTGTCCCAATGTCAAGTCCCCCTCAGTGTTTACTGTACCAAAAGCAGAGTCCCTTTCAGTGTATTAAAGCAAGAGTCCCTCTGTGTTCCAAGCACAGAATCCCCATTGTGTCCCAAACCCAGAGTTCCCTCTAAGTGCCTCAAGCCCAAGCATCCCCATCAGTTTTCCCAAGCCTAGAGTCCCCCCCCTCAGTGCCAGTTCCCCCAAGACCAGAGTCCCCCCTCCGTTTAATTGCTTTCTTGCACTCTTTATTACAGCTTTTGTACTCCCTGTAAGCCTGTTCTGTGCCTTCTGTTTTTAAAATTTTAAAAGCGCTTTTCTTTTTTTCCATTTCCCTTTTTAACTGAGCATTAAGCCATGCAGGACTGGACCTAATTTTTTTACACTTGTTTCCTAAAGGTACCGATTTGGAAATGTAATAGTTTAATATCCCTTTAAAAGTGGTCCACATCTGCTCAGTTTCTTTACCTAGAAACAATTCCCCCCAGTCTATGAGCAGGAGCGATTCCTTTAAAAGCATAAAATGAGCTTTCCTAAAGTTAAAAGTTTTTGTTAAGCCAGTGCACTTATTTCATGTTTTAAAGAATCGCTCCTGCTCATAGACGGGGGAATTGTTTCTAGGTAAAGAAACTGAGCAGATGTGGACCACTTTTAAAGGGATATTAACTATTACATTTCAAATCGGTACCTTTAGGTAACAAGTGTAAAAAATTAGGTCCAGTCCTGCATGGCTTAATGCTCAGGTAAAAAGGGAAATGGAAAAAAAGAAAAGCGCTTTTAAAATTTAAAACAGAAGGCACAGAACAGGCTTACAGGGAGTACAAAAGCTGTAATAAAGAGTGCAAGAAAGCAATTAAACTAGCTAAAATAGAAAATGAAATACGGATTGCCGAACAAAGCAAGTCCAACCCCAAAATGTTTTTTAAGTATATAAATGGTAAAAAGATGAGGACTGAGAATGTGGACCATTAAATTATGGAGCTGAGGTGGTTGTAGAGGATGCCGAAAAGGCTAATCTGCTAAACGTTTTTTTTTACATCGGTTTTTACTGTTGAGAATCCTTGTCCTTACAGTAGGGATGTAGCAATATGCAGGGAAGAAATGAAGAGTTTTCACATTGGATAACGGAGGATATGGTACGGAATCAATTAACAAGTTAATATCATAAAGCGCCAGGACCAGATGGATTGCATCCTAGGATTTTAAAAGAGCTTAGTTCAGTTCTAGCTAGACCTGTTCTCATATTTCAGATTCGCTTTTGTCTGGGGTGTGCCGCTGGATTGGAAAAAAGCCAATGTATACCCAATATTCAAAAAAGGTAGTCGTTCACAGCCTGGTAACTATAGACCTGTAAGCCTAACATCAGTGGTAGGGAAGGTGATGGAAACTTTGTTAAGGGATCATATCCTTGACTTTGTCTCCAGAGATCATCTTATTAGTAGTAGTCAGCATGGATTTATGAGAAATAGATCATGCCAGACAAATTTAATTGGTTTTTATGAAGGAGTGAGTAAGAAGTTGGACTCAGGCACAGCAGTGGAGTGTGAGTATTTTGGATTTTGCAAACGCTTTTGATACTGTGCCACATACGCGACTAATGTATAAACTGAGGACTGTTGGCCTTGAAGAAAACATTTGTTCATGGATAGAGAACTGGTATTGGACGCAACAGAGAGTGGTGGTTAATGGAGCTACATCTATGTGGGCTAAAGTTCTAAGCGGAGTGCCTCAGGGTTCTGTACTGGGGGCCGCTTCTGTTTAATCTGTTTATAAAATGACTTAGAAGGGGCATTGAGAGCAAGGTCTCTGTGTTTGCTGATGACACTAAATTATGCAGAGCTTTGGAAACTTCCAATGATGTGCAAGTGCTGCAAGCAGACCTAGATAGATTATCACAATGGGCAGCAGAATGGCAGATGAGATTCAATGTAGATAAATGTAAGGTGATGCATTTGGGATTTAATAATCCCTGTGCCATCTACAACACTAAATAACTCTGTGTTAAGTTCATCTGTAATGGAAAAAGATTTGGGGGTTCTGGTAGATAACAGACTTAGCTGTAGCAAACAATGAGGTAGCAACAGCTAGAGCTAGCAAGATATTGTCTTGTATAAAAAGGGGATAGATTCAAAGAGAGAAAATATATTCTCCCTCTTTACAAGGCACTGGTAAGGCCTCATTTGGAATATGCGGTGCAGTTTTGGAATCCCATATACAAAAGGGACATCTTGGAAATTGAGGCAGTTCAGAGAGGGCAACTAAATTAATAAGGGGAATGGAGGGGCTTGAATATGCAGGCAGATTAGACAAGTTAGGGCTGTTTACATTGGAGAAGCGGCGGTTGATGGGACATGTAACCTTGTACAAATATTAATGCCCTTCATAGAGCTCTCTGGTGCATTGTTCACTAATAGGTCATATCAGAGGACACGTGGACATCCTTTAAGGTTGGAAGAAAAGAAGTTATCTTCAGGTTAGGAGAGGTTTCTTTACAGTGAGAATGGTGAAACTGTGGAACTGTCTTCCAGCAGAGATGTGGGTAATGGCAAGTTCATTGAATAACTTTAAAAAAGGCCTGGATAAGTTTCTAAAACTAAAGAATATTGAGAATTACTGGTATTAATGCATATTGATCTGGTGATCAGGGATACTTTCCGATTGCCGTTTGGAGTCAGGAAGGAATTTTTCCCCCTTTTTAGCTGGGGTTTTTTGCCTTCCTCTGGATCAACTGTTAGGTAGGGTTAAAAAAAAAAAAAAAAAGTCAACAGGTTGGACTTGATGGACGTATATCTTTATTCAACCTTAATTACTATGTTACTATGTTACCTGTCAGAGGATCCAGTGGTGGATCAGGCTGCCGTCCTTCTCTCCTGGTACATTAAGTGAAGTACGTCAGGTAAGACATAGCTACTTTACCTTCTGTACTTCACTTATCCTTTAAAGTGACTTTAACATTCCAATACATTAGCTTTGCTGCTCCTTCTTATATTTCCTCTCTCTTGTCTCCATACGTCCCTGCCCACTCTCTGCTCATCACAGACCATCACCAGACCTATATTACTCCATACTCTGCAATTCTATTCATCTCTCTCTACATCATGAAACTTCAATAAAAGGTTTAAATCTGGCCTCATATCCTACCACTCAGAGCACAGCACAGTGTATGTTTGTTAAATTGACACTGCACAAGTTCTCACTATGACACTTCTACCCTTCCCTATGATCTGTAAGTTACCACCCAACTAGATTGTAACTCTATGGGGCAGTGACCTACTCCACATGTCACATGATTCAAGTACTTGTTACATTTTATTGTACATAATTATATATGTACATAATTATTGATATTTTTTCCCTCCCTTTATGACTTTTTGTTTTATAATATTTACAGTGGTGCGCTATTATAATAAAAATATACATACCGTATATACTCGAGTATAAACCGAGTTTTTCAGGCTGAAAAATCAGCCTGAAAACTCGGACTCGGTTTATACTCGAGTCAACCACTTACCTGGGCATTCCGGCAGCCGCGCGATCCTTTTCTGCACTGGCGCGCCGGCCTGACGTCACTGCCCGGCGCCATGCCCGGCGCCGGGCAGTGGGCGTCAGCCGGCGCGCCGGTACAGGAATGGGTGCGCGGCTGCCGGAATGCTGATACCGTACCTGCCGGGATGGATGGAGGAGATGAAGAAGAAGAGTCGTCCACAGGAGAAGAGCCAGGAGAAGAGTCCAGGGAGAAGAGTCCAGGAGAAGAGTCCAGGAGAAAGTCCACGGGAGAGAGTCCAGGATAAGAGTCCACAGGGAGAAGAGTCCACAGGAGAAGAGTCCACAGGGAGAAGAGTCCACAGGGAGAAGAGAAGAGTCCACAGGAGAAGAGTCCACAGGGAGAAGAGCCCACAGGTAAAACTGAACTGAGGGGGAGGGGGGCATTCAAGATGTTTGGGAACTACAACTCCCAGCATGCTTTATTAGCTGGAGTTGTAGTTTCCAAACACCTTGAATGCCAAGTGAGGGTGGCATTCAAGATGTTTGGAAACTACAACTCCCAGCTAATAAAAGATGCTGGAGAGTTGAAGTTCCAAACATCTTGAAGCCACCCTCACTTGGCATTCAAGATGTTTGGAAACTAAACTCCCAGCATGCTTTATTAGCTGGGAGTTGTAGTTTCCAAACATCTTGAGTGCCAAGTTTCTACCCTCGGTTTATACTCGGGTCAATAACTTTATTAGGATTTTTAGGTGAATTGGGTACCACTCGGTTTACACTGCGGTCGGTTTATACTCGAGTATATACGGTACATTTATTTTTAAAATGAAATACATGTAAGCAGCATTCAAGGTGTGTGTTGTGCACCTTGCATACCAACATGCATTATAAACAAAGGGTTTTGTATACATTACATGAAGGAAAAAGCCTTCCAACCATGTCAAGGTTGGTTACTGGGATACCTTGTGGTTGGCTTTCCTTAATGTGATCACAGTACTGTATACTAAAATCCCTTTGTTTATAATGTATGCCAGTGTGCAGATAATATGATATTGTATGGGGCCCAGGAATGTGCATTGATTATTTTTCTTTGTTTGTATAAATGTTTGACCAGTAGCACTGATCAATGTAGTTGTAATTTAGCCTAAGGAGTGCTTCCACAATCTTCTATTATATGTGTGTTGCTAACATGCCTTCAATATTTTACTTGTTTTGTTCAGGCCAAGCATTCCCCTGTCTACCCTTAACCAACCTTCTTTTCAGAACTGATGGCAAGCATGCTGAGTAATCACTAGGAGCCAACACTGGGGGAATTTCCCACTTGCAATTCAAACATCTAATTGTCATAATTCCAGAAAAACACAACAGAGTTTCTCATAATTAGAAATACCAGTGGTAAAAAAAAAAAAAAAACCTGATTAAAACCACGATTTTTGATTTTCAACCATGATTTTTGATTTTTGATTTTTTAAAAACTGGAACTCTCTAATTATAATAAGGCACTTGAAAGACAGCTAAAATGTATGATGCTTCAGATTAGCTATTCAAAATAGACGACAAAACAAGTTTAAAACAAATTCTGTAATAGTTAGGAAGAAATATTTTAAAATAATGAGCAATTTAAAAAAAAATTTGCAGTGTAGATGTAGTATTTGTTAAAGGGCATGGCCACCCCCAAACTAAAATTAACCCACTACTGGTCCCACTGTGTAGTTTAAAAAAATTCTTAACTTACATCTCTACTCCTTATGGTTCTCCTGCAGTGATTGTTTAAAAGTCCAGGAAACTGAAGAGTAGGAGCTGTCTTCCTGTATGAAAGGTTTCTGCCTCCATTCTGCCCTTCCCCCTCCATCCCTTCTGATCCCTCTTTTGATCCCTCCCTCTGATCCCTCCCTGGCTTTCTTCACCAAGTGTCAAATGTTTTTTATATAATGTAGAGCATGCCTTCCCACCCCCAACCACTATTAGATGCTTAAAAAGAAATCTGAACTCTACTTACTGTCCTTCGCTCCTACGCCATTCTCTTTTGCCAACAGCCGAGGCTGTGTTTGGCTGACTTTTTGCAAGTTCCAGCAAACAGAGTTTCGGATCATAGCTCCGAAGGAGTGGGGCGTGTAAGTATAGTCTGCTTCTTTTTTTAACAATTAATAAAGCGGTTAGGGTGGGAAGGGATGCCCGCAACATACTGAAAGTGAATATTTAGGATGAATATACCCTTTAAATACATGAAATAAAGTATGTAGCAAAGAAATGTGTGTATTTAGGCTCCTTAAATTGGTGTGCAATGCTGTTATATTTTAATACAGAATGTTGCCACCAAAACTGTTATTCTACTTACTGAAGAATCATGGTTTAGCTGGAAAGTAACATCTGTACAAAGCATATAGGAAATGTTGAGGATTAGGGAACATGTACAGGTTATTTATGAGGGTGAGATGTTATCACTGATAGGGAAGCATTTCAAAAGCTATATAAAGAGTGGGTAGTATACATACATTATGAAGTGCAACTAGTCACCAATTGAATATAGTATACATACAAAATGAAGCCTAGTGCACAACCAATTTAATTTGCTTACATGTTTATTCCCTCTATGATCTGCTTTAAAAAGCCTTCCATTCCCTCTGGATAAATAAAAGCAATTAGTTCAATAACTTGCCCAAATTATTTTAAGCCCAACCACCACTTCAAGGTTTGCTTTTTTAGCTGGTTCCTACTCTATCAGTACTTGCTATTAGTGATGACCCAACGGATTTCCCTCATTCGCGAACGGCGGACATCGCAGATTTTCCGCCTTCCGAACTTTTTCGAACCGCGTTTTCTAAAATCTTCGAAATGACGAGGATTTCGTATTTTCGATAATGCATGGAAAAACGTATTTTCGAAAATTTCCGAAATTACGAGGATTTCTCGTATTTCGAGGAATTTTTCATTTTAATGGGTTTCAATGGGTCCCTCGCGATTTTCGAAATTTTGAATTTTTCCGAAAATTCACGGATCCTCGAGCGGACCGGATTTTGCGAATTTCGGACATCTCTACTTGCTATAAGTAAAGTACTTATAGCAGGAGAGTCAGTCCCAAGGAAGCTACCACAGTGCAGCAAGGACTTTCAGCTCATAAAAGACAAGTAATGATAAAGTGTATTTACAGGGCTTAGATTAGTGAGCAACACCTGGCAAATTAATAAAATCATAGAGGAAAGGGTGATGTTATGCTTGTTCTATTCGCAGAGAGAGAAAAATAAATACATGTGATTTATGTGCTATGCATTTTTCCCCATTACATTAACTATAAAAAGGAAGTACACATTTCATTAAAATAAAACAATATTAACAAGGAAGCTTTATTGAAAACCTTGTCTTGGAAAAGCAAATTTTGTTATTAACTAGATTTTCACTCCCCAAAAATCATACATAGCTGTAATAACCTGCTTTTATGGGTTATGGCTGGCTTTATTATTTATATATATTTTTATTATTAGTATTAGTATATTTTATTATTTAGTATTAAAAGCCTGCTTATGGGTATTATTTAAATACATCAATTTTATTATTATTATTGATTAATTGTTTATTATTATTTAGGTTTCTTATTAATAATATAATAATTCATTATATTATTGTAAATATATCTATTCTTATTTATCTATATTTTTGGTTTATTATTAATAGCCTGGTTTATGGGTTATGGGCTTGGATTTATTACTATATATTATGATTTATTATATTATTATTATTTATTTATTATTTACAGTAGTTATTTATAATTTATTTTATTTATAACTTTTTAAAATCTGTGTGCTAGTCCAGACCCGTTTGTAACTCCTTGTCTCGTCGTATCTAATTAGAGTTTACTCAGCTTGTTTCTTGTATTTAATTCTTCTGTGATTTTTTCGAACTTATCGAATTTATGTATATCCTTTATGATACAGAGATATGTCAGTATTGGTTTATTCTGACAAGGACCTTTGAGCATACAGGGTTAAATGTAGTGGAGTTGGATTGTCTCATATATACAGTCCATCTGTTTTTGATAAACTTGCCGCATAGCTTTGTGTTCTTCCCTCCCTTCTCCCTTCCCCCTCCCATTGCTATTGGATGCTTACTTGCACTTTCCTGTATATAAGAGACTAAATCCCTCTCCTGGTGGTCTCTGAGGAAGCGGAAGTTCCGCGAAACACGTCAGGCCACATACTCCCATCCTTCCCCATTCCCCCCTTTTAGTAGTGTCCGCAACGTATACATTGAAGATGTCTAAATAAAGTGTTTTGCAATTACGGCTGAGTTCGGTTTGACTCCTCGCCCATCTACATATTGTTTATTTATTAATTTGGCTTGAAGAGCCAAATTCCTGTTCTTTCTATACTTTCTTCCATTTTATTCTTCCGCTTTTTTGGACTGTATCTCCTCCCACAGTTTTTTGAGCTAGAGACATGAAATTCGCTACAGATGCGGGGCGTATAGGAGAAGAAGAATCTTCTAGCTAAGGAATCTGCGGAGGGTTTAGTGTTATCGGCAAATTTTCGGGACATTTTTTCCCGTAGACTATAATGGTAACAATCCTCAAATGGGATATTTCAAAACAGTTTGTTTCATGGTCATAAATACAAACGATGATACCCCCAACCCACACACACAGACACAGGTACACCCACCTACTGACCTACTTTTCCATTCCCATGGAAGCCATGGAAAACTTAAAGGGTAACTATAGTCAAAAAACTAATTTTGATCAATCATCAATAAAAGTTAGATATATGGTCATACATACCAAAACACATACCCCCAACCTCACATGGGTACACACACCTACTGCCTAACATTGTATTTCTTTGGCGGCCATACTTAAAGGGTAACTATAGTAAAAAACTAATTTTGATCAATCATCAATGAAAGTTAGTTATATAGTCATACATGCAAAACACATACTCCCAACCGCACAAAGGTACACACACCTACTGACCTAGCCTTCAATTCCTGTGGCAGCCATACTTAAAGGGTAAATAAGTAAAAAACTAATTTTGATATATCCTCAATGAAAGTTAGTTTTATGGTGAAACACAAAAAAGACGTACCCCCTAAACCAGACCCAGGTACACAAACTTACTGATCTACTTTCATTACTGTGGCAGCCACACTTAAAGTGTAACAAAGTCAAAAAAATTTTATAGTGTAAACACAAAAAGACTACCCCTAACCAACCCGGTACACACACCTACTGATTTACTTATCCATTACTGGGCAGCCAACAACTAAAGTAAAAAAACTAATTTTGACCAATATCAAAAATGTTTGTTTTTTTAACTTCCAACCTGATCCAGGTAACACGCCTACTCACTACCCTTCCATTTTAATGGCAGACATATTTAAAGGGTAACTATAGTCATCTATAATCATTGAAATCATCAACAAAGTTTATTTTTAACCCCCACAGGACTCAGGTACACACACCTACTGACCTACCCCTCCATTACTGTTGCAGCCACACTTTAAGGGTAACTAAGTTCAAAAAAACAAATTTCCTTCCATTTTCATGGCAGCCATATTTAAAGGGTAACTATAGTCAAAAAAAACCTTTTGACTAATCATCATTGCTCTTAAAGTATTTTGTTACTTTCTAGTGCAAAGCCTGTTGTTGTTCTCAAAATATGCCTCTATTTTTTAAGAATGTATTCATTATCTCTGGGCCAGGAACAAGCAGCACAAAAATAGAATACAAAAGCCAAACAAGAATTTAATGGCAGATTTTTATACTGCTGTTTATAACTTAGTAATAGAAAACAAGTTTCATAGTAGTATAAGTAGTTTTTGAAAAAGAAATACATATATAACGTTTATACATGAGTTTGGGAAAGAAAATCATTTTAAGAAAAAATAAACACAATAATTCGAAATTCAGTACAACCCCCCAAGAAAATGGCTGTGCTGGGTGTCTAAAATATTCTGTATCTAAGAACAAATCTTAGTGTAGTGTATGCTTTGGCATTTCGTTTCCAATGAATCCAAGTGAAAGATGATTGCTAATCCAAAGAGAAAACATTGCATCTAAATGAACCTAACAATGTTGGTAATTTAACAAATTCCATCAACTGGCCTTCTATATGTCAAGGTTCCCAAGAAGAAAGTTCATTATCAATAGGTCAAAAAGAAGAAAATTACTTTTTTGGGGACAGATACAAAAGGGCATATTAGTACAGCAGCTTTCAAACGGAGATAATAGTAGAACAGCTGACAAAGGATGAACACTTACCATGACCTGTTATATAGTATCACCTTTTGAGCTTTCTGCTATTGTACATCCAAGATTTCAACAGCAATATAATAGTTTATATGTTATCTAACAAGAATACTTTCAAAAATACTTCTTTTATATGGCAATGCGTTTTCTAGACACACATGGCCATACTGCCACCACCTGAACAAATTGATTACCAAACATTTTTCATGCAAGGAAATGTTATTAAATATTTTACAACTTCCAGTGTTAAAACTGGGACGAGTTAATAAGAAAGGAGGAGGAGTAATGTATGTATGTTAAACAGGAATTGAAGCCAAATTTAAAAGATGGAATAGATGGGGGAGCAAAATGATACGGCAGAAACCATATGGGTGGAACTGTGTACAGGAAGCAAGAAGGAGGTAAATTAATTGTTGGAGTATGTTATAAGCCGCCAAATGCCGAGGAAGAGGTGGAAATGAATCTCCATATGCAGTTGGCAAAGGCTGCTGGTATGGGGCATGTTCTGGTCATGGGGGATTTTAAATACCCTGACATAGATTGGAGTAAGGGAAACTGCCAGCACCTCTAAAGGTATAAAGTTCTTTAATTCCTATATGAGCATTTTCTTTCACAGATGTAGAAGTTCCTACTAGACAGAATGCGTTGTTGGATCTGGTGATATCTAATAACCCTGAGCTCATTATGGAGATGAAGGTAATGGGAAGCTTAGGGAATAGTGACCATGATATAGTATCATAATATAGGTTGCAAAAAACTAAAGTGCACTGGCTTAACAAAAACTTTTAACTTTAGGAAAGCTAATTTTATGCTTTTAAAGGAATCGCTCCTGCTCATAGACGGGGGGAACTGTTTCTAGGTAAAGAAACTGAGCAGATGTGGACCACTTTTAAAGGGATTATAAACTATTACATTTCCAAATCGGTACCTTTAGGTAACAAGTGTAAAAAAAATTAGGTCCAGTCCTGCATGGCTTAATGCTCAGGTAAAAAGGGAAATGGAAAAAAAGAAAAGGGCTTTTAAAATTTTAAAACAGAAGGCACAGAAAACAGGCTTACAGGGAGTACAAAAGCTGTAATAAAGAGTGCGAAGAAAGCAATTAACTAGCTAAAATAGAAAATGAAATACGGATTGCCGAACAAAGCAAGTCCAACCCCAAAATGTTTTTAAGTATATAAAGGTAAAAGAGAGGACTGAGAATGTGGGACCATTAAATAATGGAGCTGAGGTGGTTGTAGAGGATGCCGAAAAGGCTAATCTGCTAAACCGTTTTTTTACATCAGTTTTTACTGTTGAGATCTCTTGTCCTACAGTAGGGATTGTAGCAATATGCAGGGAAGAAATGAAGAGTTTTCACATTGGATAACGGAAGGATATGGTACGGAAAACAATTAGACAAAGTTAATATCAATAAAGAGCCAGGACCAGATGGATTGATCCGAGGATTTTAAAAGAGCTTAGTTCAGTTCTAGCTAGACCACTTTTCTCATATTTTCAGATTCGCTTTGGTCTGGGGATGTGCCGCGGATTGGATTGGAAAAAAGCCAAGTAATACCAATATTCAAAAAAAAGTAGTCGTTCACAGCCTGGTAACTTTGACCTGGAAGCCTAACATCAGTGGTAGGGAAGGTGATGGAAAAACTTTGTTAAGGGATCATATCCTTGACTTTGTTCCAGAGATCATCTTATTAGTAGTAGTCAGCATGGATTTATGAGAAATAGATCATGCCAGACAAATTTAATTGGTTTTGAAGAAGTGAGTAAGAAGTTGGACTCAGGCACAGCAGGGGATGTGGTATATTTGGATTTTGCAAAGCTTTTGATACTGTGCCACCATAGGCGACTAAGTATAAAACTGAGGACGTTGGCCTTGAAGAAAACATTTGTTCATGGTAGAGAACTGGTTATTATGGACCGCAAACAGAGAGTGGTGGTTAATGGAGCTACATCTAGTGGGCTAAGTTCTAAGCGGAGTGCCTCAGGGTTCTGTACTGGGGCCGTTTCTGTTAATCTGTTTATAAATGACTTAGAAGGGGGGCAGTGAGAGCAAGGTCTCTGTGTTCTGCTGATGACACTAAATTATGCAGAGCTTTGGAAACTTCAAATGATGTGCAAGTGCTGCAAGCAGACCTAGAAGATTATCAAAATGGCAGCAGAATGGCAGATGAGATTCAATGTAGATAAATGTAAGGTGATGCATTTGGGATTTAATAACCTGTGCCATCTACACCATAAATAACTCTGTGTTAAGTTCATCTGTAAGGGAAAAGATTTGGGGGTTTGGTAGATAACAGACTTAGCTGTAGCAAACAATGGCAGGTAGAAACAGCTAGAGCTAGCAAGATATTGTCTTGTAAAAAAGGGGAATAGATTCAAGAGAGAAAAATATTATTCTCCCTCTTTAACAAGGCACTGGTAAGGTCTCATTTGGAATATGGGTGCAGGTTTTGGAATCCCATATACAAAAAGGGACATCTTGGAAATTGATTCAGTTCAGAGAAGGGCAACTAAATTATAAGGGGAATGGGGGGCTTGAATATGCAGGCAGATTAGACAAGTTAGGGCTGTTTACATTAGAGAAGCGACATTTGCGGGGGACATGATAACCTTATACAAATATATTAATGGCCCATACAATGAGCTCTCTGGTGCATTGTTCACTAATTGGTCATACCAGAGGGACACAGTGGACATCCCTTTAAGGTTGGAAGAAAAGAAGTTTCATCTTCAGGTTAGGAGAGGTTTCTTTACAGTGAGAACGGTGATGATTGTGATGAGAAACTGTGGAACGTCTTCCAGCAGATTGGGTAATGGCAGTTCATGAATAACTTAAAAAAGGCCTGGATAAGTTTCTTAAAACTAAAAAATATTGAGAATTACTGGTATTAATGCATATAGATCTGGTTGATCCAGGGATACTTTCCGATTTTCCGTTTGGAGTCAGGAAGGAATTTTTTCCCCCTTTTAGCGGGGGTTTTTTGCCTTCCTCTGGATCAACTGGTAGGTAGGGTTAAAAAAAAAAAAAAAAAAAGTGAATAGGTTGGACTTGATGGACGTATGTCTTTATTCAACCTTAATTACTATGTAACTATGTCTTGAGCTGTTGTCCTATTTCACCCAGTTGTATAGTCTCCTCCATAGTTGATATGCCCATGGTTATGCAGTCATGATGCACTGTCTGATCTTATGTAGGTAGGTCTTGGGCGCTATATGCCAACATCTATGTGCACCTTCTCTATCAATATAGTCAGTAAACATTCAATAACGATCTGTAAGTTAAGGCTGCATCATATATTTGCTGATCCAGTTGATGTGAACATGTAGTTTCAGTTATTGCTAACTGCAGTTTAAATAGACCCCCTCCATATTTAGGAAAGGAATTGTTTTGCTAAATTATTATACCACACATTTGTTCACGAATGGTAATAGAGCATTATTCTTTGCATTTAACACACATCCTTAATGCCCAGTAAAAAACTGCACAATTAACATTGTAGGTGAACTCAGATGTCTCCAATAGTTTGCCACTTGGCATTGATTTAATTTTACTCTAAAAATAATGTGCTCTGCCTCATTCTCCAATTATACATGTCCGAGTTAATACTCTCTACTGTTCTTCTATAATGAAATCTGTCTTGGTAACCTATTACACGTGTTAAAGTGTGCTATAAATAGGACTTCAGTGTTTATTATTGGATTTTGTGTGGAAAAAAACTCAATTGTTAAACCTGCAAAATCATAATTAATATATTTTGTGGTGATTTTAAATTTATTGGATGTTATTTCTAGATGCAACCATTTATAAATATTTTTGATGTTTACACTGTGCTTCAATCTAACAATCTAATCTATATGAGTTCCTGGTTAAGTGATAATAGTTTTTGTTATGGCTAATTGGTTAATTTCAGAAATATCCATAAACATATACATTTTATGTATTCTTTCAAAATAAATGCACTTTTCCTAGCAAAATTATATTTAAAAGAAAATGCAAAACTGAAAGAAAACCCATTCTGAAAGTTTGGTTAAGAAGATGGACAGACTGAAGAAAGCTGTAGAAATGGTTAAATGTGAACTAGCTTGAAAACAAAAATAAAAAGGCAGAATTGCATGGTTACCTTTTCATGCAAAAAATTTATTTGCTGAAAGGAGCCTTAGTTTTAGATGCTGTAAAGGACATATCATTTAGATGCATTGAGGGTTACAATGCTTTGGCATCTGTTAATAATACTGAAATGATTTTTTTGAATTTCCTCAAAATATATATTGATGTAGTGACTTTGGTGGCTAAGACTGAACGTTTTTTCATATTTTTTTAGACATTTCATTTGTTTACTATATTGATCAAAGAATACTTAACAAACATTTAAAAACAGTTGCTTGCATTACTGGCATTAAAACTAGGCACAGGACTAGAGCACATTTGGTTTCAGTGTCAGCTGTGAATCAAAATGACTTTGCCTCATATTAATCTATAATTGATACATGTAAGAAGCACTTACTCTGATTGCGCGTGTTGCTGATGCTTCAATCCAGAACATATTTTTTTCAGGAGCGGTATCCCTCCCTCCCTCTTTAACCACTCCCACTTCCATCCGACCTGACTTTTTCACACAAACCAACTGTCAAGTCTGCACACAGCATACAGCATTCCAACTCTGCCACCGTTCCAGCTACAGCAAAACTGCTCCAGAAAAATTGTTTTTTGAGAGCAAGGAACTTGATAGTCTAAAATATAAGAAGATTTAGATTGATATCTAAAGATTAGAGGGCAGATCAACAAAAAAAAAATACAGTATGTTTGGGAAAGAATTACAGTTTCCACTATGTTAAATGTTAAAATAACCCTTTTTTCGGTTATAGATGCCCTTTAAATCCCACACCTTTGTCACTTTATTTGCAGATATCAGTTCTTTTTAAAAAGTATCTGACATCCCTGCTTTACAGTTTAATTGTATTACGTTTTATGCAGTTCAGAAATTCAGTATAAAAAAGCAGTGTACAGTCATTTTTTTAAACTGTTTTTAACCCCCCCACCCCACACACACAAAAATGGATGTGGTTTGTGGGTGTTACCGTGTTTAATGGTTCCTTTTACTTATAGATTGACTCCGTATAGTGATATACTTAAATAATTGCCTGTTCCTGCATTAGGCCAATCCTTTCTAAATAGGTAGTCTGAATAAAAAATATGCAGTGCCATGTAAAGATTGTTATAGATTTCATTTTCACCACCAGTTTAGTACAAGAGCCATGCAAGATAGGAATGTGTACCATAACTGAATGCTTATTCTTTTTAAACCTCAGATGGCTTAGGGGTAATCTTTTTACCTTTCCTTTATTATTTTTTCAATATCAATTATTTTTTTTGTTGTTCAAGTATCTCAAAGGGTTTAAGAAATAATGTTTCTTTGAATGTCTCTCTGTACAATTACAAGGTACAAATTCACCAACCACAGACGAATTATAATATATTGAATTTGTCATTTTATATTGATATATTTGATATTACATTTGTTTGCAGCTTAAAATGAAGCCAAGCCATACAAATAATAGAAGTAGGAATAGAAGAATACTTGAAAACTTTTAAACAGCGACACTTTTTTGTAAACACCATTGTTACATTTATATTAAGGTCAGTAAAGGGGTGCTTCTAAACTTTTGGCAGCTTATACAAGTTTTTAAATGCTTCCCCCCATATTTCATGTGGTATTGGTTTGTGGAGTTGGGTGTGGTGGATTAACTAACACTTGCTTGTGAACTGGACGGCGTGACTTGACACTGGTGGTGTACTGGGGGGCTGATCTAACAGTGGCTGCTGAACCTTTTACCCTAGTCCCAGACACTGTAGGTCAGCCTCCAGTTTGCAGACAATGTTAGGTCAGCCCACTAGTTCAGCAACATTGTTTGGTTAGCTCTCCAGTTCAGCAAACGCTGTTATTTCAGACCTCCAGTTTAGAAGACACTGTGAGGTCAGCCTCAAGTTCAGCGACAATGGGCCCTATTTATAAAAAATCGTTATCGTTATCGTAAAATACCGATCGTTATCGTAAAATAACGACCGGGTTTTTACCGACTAACGACCGTTTTTACGAAACGACCGTTAGTTACCGATTAACGACCGTTATTTACCGATATCGTAAATACCGGTCGTTATGGTAAATACCGTTATTCCGATAACGACCTTATTTTCGATAACGGTGTTATTTACCGATAACGGTCGTTATCGGTAAATAACGACGTTATCGATAAATAACAGCCGTATCGGTAAAACCCGGTCGTTTTTTACGATAACGATCGGTATTTTACGATAACGATAACGATTTTTTATAAAATAGGGCCCAATGTTAGGTTCTGCCCTCCAATTCATCAGACATTGTTAGGTCAGCACTCCAGGTTCAGCAGACATTGTAAGATCAGTCTCCCAGATCACAAGATCATGTTAGGTCAGCTCTCCAGTTCAGAATACTGTTAGGTCAGCCTTCCAGATCACCAGCCACTGTTAGGTCAGCCCTCCAGCTCAGCAGACATTGTAAGATCAGCCCTCCAGTTTAGCAGACAATGTTAGGTCTGCCCTCCAATTCAGCAGAAAGATGTTAGGTCAACACTCCAGTTCACAAGCCATTGTATGTCAGTAGTCCAGCCAGAAGACATTGTTAGGTCAACACTCCAGTTCACCAGTCATTGTTAAGTCATCCCCAGTTCAGCAGATATTGTTAGGTCAACACTCCATGCACTGCTCCAAAAACCATCGGTTAGGATGAGCAGGGGTCACAATCTAATCCAGGAGAAAAATGCAGACACAAAATCATCTGAAAGCACTCACACGCTCCTCCTGTTGTGCCGATAATAGAAATATGTATTGGTAATCGTAACTTGTATATACTATTCAGCCTGAGCCACTGAGAGCAGAATAGATACAATATTGCCACTAAAAGCAAGAACAGAGAGGAGTGTGTGATGCTTTCAGCTGCATTTGTGTCTGCAGTTTCTAGCTGAATTGATTGTGACATAGGAGAAGGGATTTTTTCTGTCGTTTACCTATCGTATCGGTGTCTGGTCATCTATCTATCTATCTATATCTATCTATCTATTGCTATCTATCTATCTATCTATCTATCTATCTGGTCTGTGCCTGTCTATATCAGTCTAAATATCTGTCTATATGTCTATCTATCGGACTTGTCTATATGTCTATCTATATGTTGTCTATCTGTGGTCCCTGTCTGTCTGTCTACTATCGTCTGTCTATCTGTCTGTCTGTCTATCTATCTATTGTCTGTCAATCTATCTATCTATCTATCTATCTATCTATCATTATATATCTATCTATCTATCTATCTATCTATATATCTATCTGGTCGTCTGTCTGTTGTCTGTCTGTCTGTCTGCTGTCTATCTATTAAACTTGTGGCTACCAACCCACTCAGCTTCCGGAGCAGGGATGGATAAGGGGACCAGGTCCAAATTCTGCATCGGGGTCCTTAGACCTGTAGTGACTACGCCACTTGTTATTGCATGCACCTCGATCTCATTTTAAATTAAGTTAAATGACGATGCAAGCGATGCACAAAAAAATGGCAATCGCATGCATTGTCAAAATTCATTGCAAATAATGGAGCGATGGACACCTGATTACATATAATCATGGTGTCCATGCGATGCTCAAAGTGAACCAATCCATAAGTACAAATGTTTGTAAAGAAATATTAGACGTAAGGGTGGTGGATTATCTCAAAGAAACATGATATGAACATGAGTGATATGTTGAATATCAGGGTGTTAATAAAGATTCTTATCGTTTAAAATGGTGCTAATTTTGCCCCAACCAATCGATGTAAGTTTACAAATGCTAAATAAGACCTGATTGGTTGGGGCAAAATTAAGCACGACCATGTATGGAAGTAAATCAATTGATAATCTAAAATGTATGTTTTCAAATGCAAGGAGTCTGGCTGGAAAAACCGGCGAACTTGAAATAATAGCATTAAAGGAAAGGTATGATGTAATTGGTATAGCAGAATCATGGCTTAATTATTCACACGACTGGACAGTAAATATTGAAGGATACTCCTTATTTAGACATGACCGAGTTAATAAGAAAGGAGGAGGAGTATGTATGTATGTTAAACAGGAATTGAAGCCAAATTTAAAAGATGGAATAGATGGGGGCAGGTAGCAACAGCTAGAGCTAGCAAGATATTGTCTTGTATAAAAAGGGGAATAGATTCAAGAGAGAAAAATATTATTCTCCCTCTTTACAAGGCACTGGTAAGGCCTCATTTGGAATATGCGGTGCAGTTTTGGAATCCCATATACAAAAGGGACATCTTGGAAATTGATTCAGTTCAGAGAAGGGCAACTAAATTAATAAGGGGAATGGAGGGGCTTGAATATGCAGGCAGATTAGACAAGTTAGGGCTGTTTACATTTGAGAAGCGACATTTGCGTGGGGACATGATAACCTTATACAAATATATTAATGGCCCATACAATGAGCTCTCTGGTGCATTGTTCACTAATAGGTCATACCAGAGGACACGTGGACATCCTTTAAGGTTGGAAGAAAAGAAGTTTCATCTTCAGGTTAGGAGAGGTTTCTTTACAGTGAGAACGGTGAAACTGTGGAACTGTCTTCCAGCAGATGTGGTAATGGCAAGTTCATTGAATAACTTTAAAAAAGGCCTGGATAAGTTTCTAAAACTAAAAAATATTGAGAATTACTGGTATTAATGCATATAGATCTGGTTGATCCAGGGATACTTTCCGATTGCCGTTTGGAGTCAGGAAGGAATTTTTTCCCCCTTTTTAGCTGGGGTTTTTTGCCTTCCTCTGGATCAACTGTTAGGTAGGGTTAAAAAAAAAAAAAAAAAAAAAAGTGAATAGGTTGGACTTGATGGACGTATGTCTTTATTCAACCTTAATTACTATGTAACTATGTCTTGAGCTGTTGTCCTATTTCACCCAGTTGTATAGTCTCCTCCATAGTTGATATGCCCATGGTTCTGCAGTCATGATGCACTGTCTGATCTTATGTAGGTAGGTCTTGGCGCTATATGCCAACATCTATGTGCACCTTCTCTATCAATATAGTCAGTAAACATTCAATAACGATCTGTAAGTTAAGGCTGCATCATATATTTCTGATCCAGTTGATGTGAACATGTAGTTTCAGTTATTGCTATACTGCAGTTTAAAATAGACCCCTCCATATTTTAGGAAAGGAATTGTTTTGCTAAATTATTATTACCACACATTTGTTCAGAATGTTAATAGAGCATTATTCTTTGCATTTAACACACATCCTTAATGCCCAGTAAAAAACTGCACAATTTAACATTGTAGGTGAACTCAGATGTCTCCAATAGTTTGCCACTTGGCATTGATTTAATTTACTCTAAAAATAATGTGCTCTGCCTCATTCTCCAATTATTACATGTCCGAGTTAATACTCCTCTACTGTTCTTCTATAATGAAATCTGTCTTGGTAACCTATTACACGTGTTAAAGTTGTGCTATAAATAGGACTTCAGTGTTTATTATTGGATTTTTGTGGGAAAAAACACTCAATTGTTAAACCTGCAAAATCATAATTAATATATATTTTGTGGTGATTTTAAATTTATTTGGATGTTTATTCTGAGATGCAACATTTAATAAATATTTTTGATGTTTACACTGTGCTTCAATCTAACAATCTAATCTATATGAGTTCCTGGTTAAGTGATAATAGTTTTTGTATGGCTAATTGGTTAATTTCAGAAATATCCATAAACATATACATTTTATGTATTCTTTCAAAATAAATGCACTTTTCCTAGCAAAATTATATTTAAAGAAAATGCAAAACTGAAAGAAAACCCATTCTGAAAGTTTGGTTTAGAAAGATGGACAGCTGAAGAAAGCTGTAGAAATGGTTAAATGTGAACTAGCTTGAAACCAAAAATAAAAAGGCAGAATTGCATGGTTAACCTTTTTCATGCAACAAATTATTATTTGCTGAAAGGAGCCTATAGTTTTAGATGCTGTAAAGGACATATCATTTAAGATGCATTGAGGGTTACAATGCTTTGGCATCTGTTAATAATACTGAAATGATTTTTTTGAATTTCCTCAAAATATATATTGATGTAGTGACTTTGGTGGCTAAGACTGAACGTTTTTTCATATTTTTTTAGACATTTCATTTGTTTACTATATTGATCAAAGAATACTTAACAACATTTAAAACAGTTTGCTTGCATACTGGCATTAAAACTAGGCACAGGACTAGGAGCACATTTGGTTTCAGTGTCAGCTGTCAATCAAAATGACTTTGCCTCATATTAATCTATAATTGAATACATGTAAGAAGCACTTACTCTGATTTGCGCGTGTTGCTGCATGCCTTCAATCCAGCACATATTTTTTTCAGGAGCGGTATCCCTCCCTCCCTCTTTTAACCACTCCCACTTCCATCCGACCTGACTTTTTCCCACAAACCAACTGTCAAGTCTGCACACAGCATACAGCATTCCAACTCTGCCACCGTTCCAGCTACAGCAAAACTGCTCACAGAAAAATTGTTTTTGAGAGCAAGGAACTTGATAGCTAAAATATAAGAAGATTTAGATTTGATATCTAAAGAATTAGAGGGCAGATCAACAAAAAATAAGTACAGTGATGTTTGGGAAGAATTACAGTTTCCACTTATGTTAAATGTAAAATAACCCTTTTTTCGGTATAGATGCCCTTTAAATCCCACACCTTTGTCACTTTTATTTGCAGATATCAGTTTCTTTTTAAAAAGTATCTGACATCCCTGCTTTACAGTTAATATTGTATTCACGTTTTATGCAGTTCAGAAATTTCAGTATAAATAAGCAGTGTACAGTCATTTTTTTAAACTGTTTTTAACCCCCCCCCCCCACACACACAAAAATGGATGTGGTTTGTGGGTGTTACCTGTGTTTAATTGGTTCCTTTTACTTATAGATTGACATCCGTATAGTGATATACTTTAAATAATTGCCTGTTCCTGCATTAGGCCAATCCTTTCTAAATAGGTAGTCTGAATAAAAAATATGCAGTGCCATGTAAAGATTGTTATAGATTTCATTTTCACCACCAGTTTAGTACAAGAGCCATGCAAGATAGGAATGTGTACCATAACTGAATGCTTTATTCTTTTTAAACCTCAGATGGCCTTAGGGGTAATCTTTTTACCTTTCCTTTATTATTTTTCAATATACAATTATTTTTTGTTGTTCAAGTATCTCAAAGGGTTTATAGAATAATGTTTCTTTGAATGTCTCTCTGTACAATTACAAGGTACAAATTCACCAACCACAGACGAATTATAATATATCCTGAATTTCATTTTATATTGATATATTTGATATTACATTTGTTTGCAGCTTAAAATGAAGCCAAGCCATACAAATACATAGAAGTAGGAATAGAAGAATACTTGAAAACTTTTAAACAGCGACACCTTTTTTGTAAACACCATTGTTACATTATATAAAGGTCAGTAAAGGGGTGCTTCTAAACTTTTTGGCAGCTTATACAAGTTTTTTAAAGCTTCCCCCTATATCTTCATGTGGTATTGGTTTGTGGAGTTGGGTGTGGTGGATTAACTAACACTTGCTTGTGAACTGGACGGCTGACTTGACACTGGCTGGTGTACTGGGGGGCTGATCTAACAGTGGCTGCTGAACCTTTTAGCCCTCTAGTCCACCAGACACTGTTAGGTCAGCCCTCCAGTTCTGCAGACAATGTTAGGTCAGCCCCCTAGTTCAGCAGACATTGTTTGGTTAGCTCTCCAGTTCAGCAAACGCTGTTATTTCAGACCTCCAGTTTAGAAGACACTGTGAGGTCAGCCCTCAAGTTCAGCAGACAATGTTTGGCCAGCCCTTCAGTTAAGCAGACAATGTTAGGTCTGCCCTCCAATTCATCAGACATTGTTAGGTCAGCACTCCTGTTCAGCAGACATTGTAAGATCAGTCTCCCAGATCACAAGTCACTGTTAGGTCAGCTCTCCAGTTCAGAATACATTGTTAGGTCAGCCTTCCAGATCACCAGCCACTGTTAGGTCAGCCCTCCAGCTCAGCAGACATTGTAAGATCAGTCCTCCAGTTTAGCAGACAATGTTAGGTCTGCCCTCCAATTCAGCAGAAATTGTTAGGTCAACACTCCAGTTCACAAGCCATTGTTATGTCAGTACTCCAGTCCAGAAGACATTGTTAGGTCAACACTCCAGTTCACCAGTCATTGTTAAGTCATCCCTCCAGTTCAGCAGATATTGTTAGGTCAACACTCCATTGCACTGCTCCAAAAACCATCGGTAGGATGAGCAGGGGTCACAATCTAATCCAGCTAGAAACTGCAGACACAAAATCATCTGAAAGCACTCACACGCTCCTCTCTGTTGTGCCGATAATAGAAATATTGTATTGGTAATCGTAACATTGTATTATACTATTCAGCCTGTAGCCACCTGGAGCAGAAGATACAATATTGCCACTAAAAGCAGAACAGAGAGGAGTGTGTGAATGCTTTCAGCTGCATTTGTGTCTGCAGTTTCTAGCTGAATTAGATTGTGACATAGGAGAAGGGATTTTTTCTGTCTGTTTACCTATCTGTATCTGTCTGTGTCTATCTATCGGCTTGTCTATATGTCTATCTGTCTATCTATATGTCTGTCTATCTGTGTCCCTGTCTGTCTGTCTATCTATCTGTCTGTCTATCTGTCTGTCTGTCTATCTATCTATCTATCTATCTATCTATCTATCTATCTATCTATCTATCTATCTATCTATCTATCTGTCTGTCTGTCTGTCTGTCTGTCTGTCTGTCTGTCTGTCTATCTATTAAACTTTGTGGCTACAAACCCACTCAGCTTCCTGGAGCAGGGATGGATAAGGGGACCAGGTCCAAATTCTGCATCAGGGTCCTTAGACCTGTAGCTACGCCACTTGTTATTGCATGCACCTCGATTTCTCATTTAAAATAAGTTAAATGACGATGCAAGCGATGCACATCAAAAATGGCAATCGCATGCATTGTCAAAATTCATTGCAAATAATGGAGCATGGACACCATGATTAACATATAATCATGGTGTCCATGCGATGCTCAAAGTGAACTCAATCCATATAGTACAAATGTTTGTAAAGAAATATTAGACGGATAAGGGTGGATTATTATCTCAAAGAAACATGATACATGAACATGAGTGATATGTTGAAACTATCAGGGTTATTCAATAAAGATTCTTATCGTTTAAAATGGTGCTAATTTTGCCACAACCAATCAGATGTAAGCTTACAAATGCTAAATAAGACCTGATTGGTTGGGGCAAAATTAGCACCATTTTTTGAACGATAAGAACTTTTATTGAATCTCTTAGTTTACACCTAAGTTTAACACCCATGATGGGCCCAGATTGGCAATCTAATTCACATATCAATAAAAATACTAAGCTCATTGGTTATATATTGGTTTAAGATTGTATACAAGTCTTGATACTGCATAAATGTCATAGCTTGGTTTGCAGACCTCACGAATTGTGAATAAAATGCTATATATTGGCATATTAGATATTATAAGTTTGGTGTGGAATCGGGTACAGTAGTAAAAGTTGTAGTGTCAAGTCTGATGAGCAGAGGGATGCTTTTAAGATTTATGTAACTATTTGAGGTACATTAATGTCATAGTAGGGGAAATCTTTATCTTGGCTTTCTTTCTCTTTATGAAGCAAAAAAGCATTGTAAAAGAAAAGATTTCTGGTTAATTTTGATTTTTCCGCATTTCACACTGTATACGATGTGACCAATTTTCAAACTGTTTCTGCACATTTCAAACTACATTATTTTTGAAAGTGGAATAGCTTTGTATTATATTTATGTCATCAAAGTCTAGAGTTTAGTCATCTGTGCAGTTTTAAAGGTGTCTAGATTCAAATATACAGTCCCACTGCCAGGGCTTAAATACTGCCCTCTGAATTGCAGTAGAAGTCCCCAACCTGTTATCTCCACCCTATCCTTTGCCCCTGACATGCCCACTCAATGCCCCCTACATGTCTCTTGCTCTGCCCCACTTCCCCATCTGCCCTATTTCCCCCATCTGCCATAATCTGACAACCCTGGCCCCCATCAGACTTAAAGCAACTAAAAAAATCAATTTATCTTTGTACGCTATGGGCTGATGCAGTATGAACTTCATTTCTATCTCAAGTTTTTGTTCCACTTTAGATCCCCCATAATAATAGCCAGTTTTCTTTCAAATAAGCAAGCATAATGCTAGACATTTGTCAGAAATACAACATGATCACTTTCTATCAATGCCCTGTGTAAATTTCTGGCAATATTCAATTCAATATATAATTCAAAGGTACAGCACAGGCCATGCCGAAAAGCTCAACCCTGGCCACAATCCTTGTTGGGTCTACCATGAACATGGTGTATACATTGTGGCTACACAGATACCAGGAGATAACTTTCTAGAATATGCTCTTTATCAAACTAGCAGGGTTCTTTATGTGTAAAACATCAGGCTACAGATGTGCCGGCTTACCATAAATTAGAAGTGTAATAGAACAAAGATGTCAAATACTGGAAAATTGGTTTTCCTTTTTATAGATCCTGATAAATGTGTACAATATATGCCTTCCATTTGAAAGTTTATTCTGTAAATCAGGCATATAATGGAGGTGGCAAGAAGAAAGACCTACAATTACTATCTTTTGAAAGAACTGCAAAACCTGATTCCTTGGGAGCAGAAGAGTAAAGGTTATGCTATAGATAACATACTGATCCAAAAATGTGTGGACATTGAAAATGAAAAATAAAACCAAGATAGCCTAAATGCTGGCATTATAATGTTGTTGACATTTTGATTATAATCTGTCTCGCAACACCTAGAAGCTACAATAATAAAACTAATAAATGAGAGGAAGGAATTGTGTTAAAACTTGAAAAGGTTAAAAACTGTAAGAAAATATGGAAAAAGCACATGTGAAGTAAGATGTGAAATAAATAATAGTAACTAAGATAATAAGGCAAATAGAACCACATGCTTCCCTGTCCTTAAATGGGTTTAAGTATTAAATCAAAGTGAATTTATCATGTTAATACAGAAAACTTTTTTTCCTTTAAATGTTACTGTAAGCATACTGTATTTATTAAAATATTTTACAGATAAAGTCAGATCAAAGTGTAATAGTGTTTGTTGGCAAAAAATAATAGGGTTAGAGCTGTGCTAGGTACAGAATAAATAACATTAGATTAATAAATGCTGTGTTTGTATTATTGTGTCTGCTATTTAAACAAAAGGCAGGATTTCATTAAATGAGATCTCCAAACCCAGAGAGACGTCTCTCCTTTGCACTCAAAATGATGAGCACACCTTGATACACCTGCATATAGTTTACCTCTTGGCACATTGTTCTTTATTGACGCTTTATAAAAATGAAAGTAAATAATTATAAAAGGTCGATATAGATTTAGTTCGATTTTTGGGACACAACCCCTATCAAACATAATCTATTACATTACTGACAGCCGGATTTACCTACAGCCACTGCAGGCAGAGGTTAAAATTATGCTAACCGATTCACGATTGGTTAGTGTGACTTTAACCTGCTACTACACCAGTGTCAAGCTTCTCATCAGCGGCTGCACAGCTGGGCTTTTGTAACTAGTAGGTATGGGACCCAGTTCAGACAAGGAACTCCCAGTTCCAAAAGGTCCGAAGTTTTGCTGGAATTGATCTCAACTTTCGATCTCAGAATTTTTGCAAATTAGCTAATTTCAAGTGTTCCCGAATCTTCTTTTGAGGGTTATCTACTTTCTATTGTTATCTACTTTGAGGGTTATCTACTTTCGAGGGTTACCAAATCTATTTTTTATGGTTACCAAAGCTTCTTTTAAAGATTACTGAATATACAAGGCTACCTGGCATTAAATATTAACTTATGGGCAAATCACTACTTTCCTGGGTAAATTTCCCTATAACTGTTGATATCTACAAAGTAGAGTAATATATTTATTAATGTGTCATATGATAACATTAAAGGGTATCTCCACTCGTATTTTCAAGATTTGGTAATCCAGTTCTATTGAAGAACGGGAGGTAAAGGAGCTGTGCCTTACCTTCCGTTCTTCAATAGAACAAACAGGAGCAAGGAGAGAAGGTAAGAAACTTACCCGCTCGCTCGCTCCCCCAGTGCTTGGTATGACAGGTCCCGATGGACCTTGTCTTCTATGTGCATAAATCACGCATGCGCATAGAAGACAAGGTCCGTCGGGACCTGTCCAGACTACACGCCGGGGGAGCGAGCGAGCGAGCGGGTAAAGTTTCTTACCTTCTCTCCTGGCTCCTGTTTGTTCTATTGAAGAACGGAAGGTAAGGCACAGCTCCTTGTCCTATTTCACCCAGTTGATAGTGCTCCTCCATAGTTGATATGCCCATGGTTCTGCGTCATGATGCACTGTCTGATCTTGTAGGTAGGTTTGGCGCTAATGCCAACATCATCTGGCACCTTCTCTATCAATATAGTCAGTAAACATCAATAACGATCTGTAAGTTAAGGCGCATCATATATTTTGATCCAGTTGATGTGAACATGTAGTTTCAGTTATTGTATACTGCAGTTTAAAATAGACCCCTCCATATTTTAGGAAAGGATTGTTTGTCTAAATTATTATTACCACACATTTGTTCAGAATGTTAATAGAGCATTATTCTTTGCATTTAACACAACTCCTTAATGCCCAGTAAAAACTGCACAATTTAACATTGTAGGTGAACTCAGATGTCTCCAATAGTTTGCCACTGGCATGATTAATTTAATCTAAAAATAATGTGCTCTGCCTCATTCTCCAATTATTACATGTCCGAGTTTACTCCTCTACTGTTCTTCTATAATGAAATCTGTCTTGGTAACCTATTACACGTGTTAAAGTTGTGCTATAAATAGGACTTCAGTGTTTATTATTTGGATTTTTGTGGGAAAAACACTCAATGTTAAAACCTGCAAAATCATAATTAAATATATTTTGTGGTGATTTTTAAATTTATTTGGATGTTTTTCTGAGATGAACATTTAATAAATATTTTTGAGTTTTACACTGTGCTCAATCTAACAATCTAATCTATATGAGTTCCTGGTTAAGTGATATAGTTTTTGTATGGCTAATTGGTTAATTTCAGAATATCCATAAACATATACATTTTATGTATTCTTTCAAAATAAATGCACTTTTCCTAGCAAAATTATATTTAAAGAAAATGCAAAACTGAAAGAAAACCCATTCTGAAAGTTTGGTTTAGAAAGATGGACAGCTGAAGAAAGCTGTAGAAATGGTTAAATGTGAACTAGTTGAAAACAAAAATAAAAAGCCGAATTGCATGGTTAACCTTTTTCATGCAACAAATATTATTTGCTGAAAGGAGCACGTTTTAGATGCTGTAAAGGACATATCATTTAAGATGCATTGAGGGTTACAATGCTTTGGCATCTGTTAATAATACTGAAATGATTTTTTTGAATTTCCTCAAAATATATATTGATGTAGTGACTTGGTGGCTAAGACTGAACGTTTTTTCATATTTTTTTAACATTTCATTTGTTTACTAATTGATCAAAGAATTTAACAACATTTAAAACAGTTTGCTTGATACTGGCATTAAAACTAGGCACAGGACTAGGAGCACATTTGGTTTCGTGTCAGCTGTGAATCAAAATGACTTTCCTCATATTAATCTATAATTGAATACATGTAAGAAGCACTACTCTGATTTGCGCGTGTTGCTGCATGCTCATATCCAGCACATATTTTTTTCAGGAGCGGTATCCCTCCCTCCCTCTTTAACCACTCCCACTTCCATCCGACCTGACTTTTTCCCACAAACCAACTGTCAAGTCTGCACACAGCATACAGCATCCAACTCTGCCACCGTTCCAGCTACAGCAAACCGCAGTCGAAAAATTGTTTTGAGAGCAGGCATGATAGCTAAAATATAAGAAGATTAGATTTGATATCTAAAGAATAGGGGCAGATCAACAAAAAAAAATACAGTGATGTTTGGGAGGAAGAATTACAGTTTCCACTTATGTTATGTAAAATAACCCTTTTTTCGGTATAGATGCCCTTTAAATCCCACACCTTTGTCACTTTTATTTGCAGATATCAGTTTCTTTTTAAAAAGTATCTGACATCCCTGCTTTACAGTTAATATTGTATTCACGTTTTATGCAGTTCAGAAATTTCAGTATAATAAGCAGTGTACAGTCATTTTTTTAAACTGTTTTTAACCCCCCCCACCCCACACACAAAAATGGATGTGGTTTGGGGGGTTACCTGTGTTTAATTGGTTCCTTTTACTTATGATTGACATCCGTATAGTGATTACTTTAAATAATTGCCGTTCCTGCATAGGCCAATCCTTTCTAAATAGGTAGTCTGAATAAAAAATATGCAGTGCCATGTAAAGTTGTTAAGATTCATTTTCACCACCAGTTTAGTACAAGAGCCATGCAAGATAGGAATGGTACCATAACTGAATGCTTTATTCTTTTTAAACCTCGATGGCCTTAGGGTAATTATTACCTTCCTTATTTTTTCAATATACAATTATTTTTGTTTTTGTCAGTACTCAAGGGTTTTAGAATAATGTTTCTTTGAATGTCTCTCTGTTAATTACGGTATCAATCACCAACCACAGACGAATTATAATATATATGAATTTCATTTTATATTGATATATTTGATATTACATTTGTTGCAGCTTTAAATGAAGCCCAGCCATACAAATACATGAGTAGGAATAGAAGATATCTTGAAAACTTTTAAACAGGACACCTTTTTTAACACCATTGTTACATTATATTAAGGTCAGTAAAGGGTGCGTGTTCTAAACTTTTTGAGCTTATACAATGTTTTTAAAGCCTTCCCTATATTCTTCATGTGGTATTGGTTGTGGGAGTTGGGTGTGGTGGATTAACTAACACTTGCTTGTGAACTGGACGGCTGACTTGACACTGGCTGTTGTACTGGGGGGCTGATCTAACAGTGGCTGCTGAACCTTTTAGCCCTCTAGTCCACCAGACACTGTTAGGTCAGCCCTCCAGTTCTGCAGACAATGTTAGGTCAGCCCCCTAGTCAGCAGCATTGTTTGGTAGCTCCCAGTTCAGCAAACGCTGTTATTTCAGACCTCCAGTTTAGAAGACACTGTGAGGTCAGCCCTCAAGTTCAGCAGACAATGGGCCCTATTTATAAAAAATCGTTATCGTTATCGTAAAATACCGATCGTATCGTAAAATAACGACCGGGTTTTTACCGATAAGACCGTTATTTACGATACGACCGTTATTTACCGATAACGACCGTTATTTACAGATCGTTAAATACCGGTCGTTATCGGTAAATACCGGTCGTTATTTACCGATAACGACCGTTATTTTTCGATAACGGTCGTTATTTACCGATAACGGTCGTTATCGGTAAATAACGACCGTTACGTATAAAAACAGCCGTTATCGGTAAAACCCCGGTCGTTATTTTACGAAAGATCGCTGTATTTTTATTACGATAATGAACGATTTTTATTAAATAGGGCCCAATGTTAGGTCTGCCCTCCAATTCATCAGACATGTTAGGTCAGCACTCCAGTTCAGCAGACATTGTAAGATCAGTTCCCAGATCACAAGTCACCTGTTAGGTCAGCTCTCCAGTTCAGAATACATTGTTAGGTCAGCCTTCCAGACACCAGCCACGTTAGGTCAGCCCTCCAGCTCAGCAGACATTGTAAGATCAGCCTCCAGTTTAGCAGACAATGTTAGGTCTGCCCTCCAATTCAGCAGAATTGTTAGGTCAACACTCCAGTTCACAAGCCATTGTTATGTCAGTAGTCCAGTCCAGAAGACATTGTTAGGTCAACACTCCAGTTCACCAGTCATTGTTAAGTCATCCCCCAGTTAGCAGATATTGTTAGGTCAACACTCCCATTGCACTGCTCCAAAAACCATCGGTAGGATGAGCAGAGGGTCACAATCTAATCCAGCTAGAAACTGCAGACACAAAATCATCTGAAAGCACCACACGCTCCCTCTGTTGTGCCGATAATAGAAATATTGTATTGGTAATCGTAACATTGTATCATACTATCAGCCTGTAGCCACCTAGAGCAGAAGATACAATATTGCCACTAAAAGCAGAACAGAGAGGAGTGTGTGAATGCTTTCAGCTGCATTTGTGTCTGCAGTTTCTAGCTGAATTAGATGTGACATAGGAGAAGGGATTTTTTGTGTTTTACCTATCTGTATCTGTGTCTGTCTATCTATCTATCTATCTATCTATTTATTATATCTATCTATCTATCTATATCTATCTTATCGTGTCTGTCTGCCTGTCTATATCAGTCTAAATATCTGTCTATATGTCTATCTATCGTCTGTCTATATGTCTATCTATAGTTGTCTTATGTGTCCCTGTTGTCTGTCTTATCTATCTGTCGTCTATCTCGTCTGTCTGTCTATCTATCTATCTGTTCTGTCCAATCTATCTATCTATCTATCTATCTATCTATCTATCTATCTATCTATTATCTATCTATCATCTATCTATCTATCTGTCTGTCTGTCTGTCTGCTGTCTGTCTGTCTGTCTGTCTATATATAAACTTTGTGGCTACAAACCCACTCAGCTCCTGGAGCAGGATGGATAAGGGGACCAGGTCCAAATTCTGCATCGGGGTCCTTAGACCTGTAGTACGCCCCTTGTTTTGCATGCACCTCGATTTCTCATTTAAATTAAGTTAAATGACGATGCAAGCGATGCACATCAAAAATGGCAATCGCATGCATTGTCAAAATTCATTGCAAATATGGAGCATGGACACCATGATTAACATATAATCATGGTGTCCATGCGATGCTCAAAGTGAACTCAATCCATATAGTACAAATGTTGTAAAGAAATATTAGACGGATAAGGGTGGATTTATATCTCAAAGAAACATGATACATGAACATGAGTGATATTTTGAAACTATCAGGGTTATTCAATAAAGATTCTTATCGTTTAAAATGGTGCTAATTTTGCCCCAACCAATCAGATGTAAGCTTACAAATGCTAAATAAGACCTGATTGGTTGGGGCAAATTAGCACCCATTTTTTGAACGATAAGAACTTTTATTGAATCTCTTAGTTTACACCTAAGTTTAACACCCATGATGGGCCCAGATTGGCAATCTAATTCACATATCAATAAAAATACTAAGCTCATTGGTATATATTGGTTTAAGATGTTACAAGTCTTGATACTGCATAAATGTCATAGCTTGGTTTGCAGACCTCACGAATTGTGAATAAAATGCTATTATTGGCATATTAGATATTATAAGCTTGGTGGTGAATTGGTACAGTAGTAAAAGTTGTAGGGTCAAGTCTGATGAGCAGAGGGATGCTTTTAAGATTTATGAACTATTTGAGGTACATTAATGTCATAGTTGGGGAAATTTTATCTTGGCTTTCTTTCTCTTTATGAAGCAAAAAAGCATTGTAAAGAAAAGATTTCTGGTTAATTTTGATTTTTCCGCATTTCACACTGTATACGATGTGACCAATTTTCAAACTGTTTTGCACATTTCAAACTACATTATTTTTGAAAGTGGAATAGCTTTGTATTATATTATATCATCAAAGTCTAGAGTTTAGTCATCTGTGCAGTTTTAAAGGTGTCTAGATTCAAATATACAGTCCCACTGCCAGGGCTTAAATACTGCCCTCTGAATTGCAGTAGAAGTCCCCAAACTGTTATCTCCACCCTATCCTTTGCCCCTGACATGCCCACTCAATGCCCCCTACATGTCTCTTGCTCTGCCCCACTTCCCCATTGCCCTATTTCCCCCATCTGCCATAATCTGACAACCCTGGCCCCCATCAGACTTAAAGCAACTAAAAAATCAATTTATCTTTGTACGCTATGGGCTGATGCAGTATGAACTTCATTTTATTCAAGTTTTTGTTCCACTTTAGATCCCCAAATAATAGCCAGTTTTCTTTCAAATAAGCAAGCATAATGCTAGACATTTGTCAGAAATACAAACATGATCACTTTCTATCAATGCCCTGTGTAAATTTCGGCAATATCAATTCAAATATAATTCAAAGGTACAGCACAGGCCATGCCGAAAAGCTCAACCCTGGCCACATCCTGTTGGGGTCTACCATGAACATGGTGTATACACTTTGGCTACACAGATACCAGGAGATAACTTTCTAGAATATGCTCTTTATAAACTAGCAGGGTTCTTTATGTGTAAAACATCAGGCTACAGATGTGCCGGCTTACCATAAATTAGAAGTGTAATAGAAAAAAGATGTCAAAAATGGAAAATTGGTTTTCCTTTTTATAGATCTGATAAATGTGTACAATATATGCCTTCCATTTGAAAGTTTATTCGTTAAATCAGGCATATAAGGATGGGTGGCAAGAAGAAAGACCTACAATTACTATCTTTTGAAAGAACTGCAAAACCTGATTCCTTGGGAGCAGAAGAGTAAAGGTTATGCTATAGATAACATACTGATCCAAAAATGTGTGGACATTGAAAATGAAAAATAAAACCAAGATAGCCTAAATGTGGCATTATAATGTGTTGACATTTGATTGTATAATCTGTTTGCAACACCTAGAAGCTACAATAATTAAACTAATAAATGGAGGAAGGAATTGTGTTAAAACTTGAAAAGGTTAAAAACTGTAAGAAAATATGGAAAAAGCATATGTGAAGTAAGATGTGAATAAAATATAACTAAGATAATAAGGCAAATAGAACCATATGCTTCCCTGTCCTTAAATGGGTTAAGTATTAAATCAAAGTGAATTTATCATGTTAATACAGAAAACTTTTTTTCCTTTAAATGTTACTGTAAGCATACTGTATTTATTAAAATATTTTACAGATAAATGCAGATCAAAGTGTAATAGGTTGTTTGGCAAAAAATAATAGGGTTAGACGTGTGCTAGGTACAGAATAAATAACATTAGATAATAAATGCTGTGTTGTTATTATTGTGTCTGCTATTTAAACAAAAGCAGGATTTCATTAAATGAGATCTCCAAACCCCGAGAGGACGTCTCTCCTTTGCACTCAAAACGATGAGCACACCTTGATACACCTGCATATAGTTTACCTCTTGGCACATTGTTCTTTATTGACGCTTTATAAAATGAAAGTAAATAATTATAAAAGGTCGATATAGATTTAGTTCGATTTTTGGGACACAACCCCTATCAAACATAATCTATTTACATTATGACAGCCGGATTTACCTACAGCCACTGCAGGCAGAGGTTAAAATTATGTAACCGATTCACGATTGGTTAGTGTGACTTTAACCTGCTACTTGAGTATTGCACCACCAGTGTCAAGCTTTCATCAGCGGCTGCACTGCTGGGCTTTTGTAACTAGAGAGTATGGGACCCAGTTCACGACAAGGAACTCCCAGTTCCAAAAGGTCAGAAGTTTTGCTGGAATTGATCTCAACTTTCGATCTCAGAATTTTTGCAAATTAGCTAATTTCAAGTGTTCCCGAATCTTCTTTTGGGGTTATCTACTTTCTATTGTTATCTACTTTGAGGGTTATCTACTTTCATTTATCTACTTTGAGGGTTATCTACTTTCGAGGGTTACCAAATCTATTTTTTATGGTTACCAACGTTCTTTTAAAGATTACTGATATACAAGGCCCTAATAGCTGGCATTAAATATTAATTTATGGGCAAATCAATACTTTCCGGGTAAATTTCCATATACTGTTGATATCTACAAAGTAGAGTAATATTATTAACGCGTTATATGATAACATTAAAGGGTATCTCCACTCGTATTTTCAAGATTTGGTTTCCAGTTCTATTGAAGAACGGGAGGTAAAGGAGCTGTGCCTTACCTTCCGTTCTTCAATAGAAACAACAGGAGCAAGGAGAGAAGGTAAGAAACTTACCCGCTCGCTCGCTCCCCCAGTGCTTGGTATGACAGGTCCCGATGGACCTTGTCTTCTATGTGGATAAATCACGCATGCGCATAGAAGACAAGGTCCGTCGGGACCTGTCAGACTACACGCCGGGGGAGCGAGCGAGCGGGGTAAAGTTTCTACCTTCTCTCCTGGCTCCGTTTGTCTATTGAAGAACGGAAGGTAAGGCACAGCTCCTTTACCTCCCGTTCTTCAATAGGAACAACTGGATTACCAAATCTTGAAAATACGAGTGGAGATACCCTTTAATTTAACAATGGGCAATTCAATGTTTCATATTTGACTAAAGTTCTCCTTTAATTAATTTTTGATAAACTACAATTACATAAAAATAAAATCATGCTACATGCAGTCTCTAACATATCCCAATTCTTTCAGGTTAATGACATGTAAAAAAAACCAAAAACAAACAAACAAAAAAAACCCCACTGACTTTTCTAGCAAATAAATAGTGACGAAAAAAAAGAGATGTCTGAAAATTGGTTCTCATTGACTAATATAGGCATTGATAGAATATTGCCCCAAGCAACAACAATAGCCTGAAAACACGACTGCCTGCCAGAAGATAAGAATCCCCACTATTCTGGCTATTTTTAAGTCACTAATTCCTTCTAAACTATGATTATTTAATGATATATCCAAGATTCTACTGTTTGCAGCTCCATAAAAAGAAGGTATAATTAGTATGTATAAAGATAAAAAGTATATGCATAAAGATAAAGATTGTCGTTTAAACTGATAAGAGTTAATTGGAGAAGTCTAGTGCTGAAAGCTATGGGTTCAATTATGTGTATCTCTCCTAAAGGCTTGTACACATGGGTCGATATATTGGACCAATTCATCACCCGACATTGGCATTTTGGTTGGATTGGCTGGAGATCAATGGTGATTTATCGCACAACTGATCACAACCAAGTTCATGGGCATACTCTAAATAACAGAAATAAACCTATTGACTGCAATACAGTCATTGTTTGTGAAAGAAAAGTACAAACTACACAAAAATTTTTAACCGTACACAGTGAAAAACTACTGGTCAAAAAATTAAATACCTAGATGTTCTTAATACAGTACAAACTGTAGTTTACAGAAGCTTTGGGTGAAGATTATACAGCAGTGTCTTAGTGTATAAAAAAAAACTTCCCTTATTTGTGGAAATGGCAGTCAATTCAGATGCAAGCAAGTACATGGGTTAAGGAACAATTAGAATAAAGTCTCAGTGGTATCCATTAAAAAGTGCTGGCCACAGGGGAATCACACTATTTATTCCAAACTTTTTCAAATTTGTCTGGACAGCATCTGTGATTATAAAGAACATCAAGGAAAGGTAGATCCTTGTTGATTATCTTATTCCAGTCCCCAGGCTGGGCTCATCTATTTTAGCACAATGATTTTTCTGGCATAAAACAGATTGTAATTCAAACAGTGTTCGTCATATCTATGTCATCTCACTTCATCTTTTGTTCCAAATAGGCATTATAAGGCATTTAAGGACACTTTTGAGTTCATCAGCTGGGAGAGAAAAGCGAGAGATGGAAACAGTCACACAGAAAATGATTACTTGAAGCTATGAGTGCTTAACGTGGCTCTACAAGCTATTGAATCATCGGTTGTACTTAACACACTAATTATTAATTCTAGTTACACTACTGTTGAATAAATGTTGTGTGTTCTTTTATACCTTTAATTTTAGTAAATATCAGATGATTTTAGTATTACATCTTAATTAGTAAAACTTTAGAGGGTGTACATTTCTGTCTCATGACTGTATTTAAAGAACTACAGTAAGTGCAGTCAAAAATCCTCACCCAAGCAAGGAACCCAGAGCCCATAGTTCATGCTTTCTTTTGATGTCGCATTCACTGTTTAGAATAGAGCCCTATTCCACTCATACACATAGCATGCACATTAAAATGATCCCGCTGGTAACCAGAAGATTGCATTGACGTGTTCTCTTTCAGTCGATGATTCTTAAGTTCTCATGGAATCATTACGTTCATAGATAATGTAGGCAACTGGGGGACTCATTCTTAATGAGGAAATGAAGAATACATTTGCAAATAACACAAGTGAGTATTCATATTAACTTATTCTAGGATCACAAATAGAGATGGTTGAACTATTGAAAGTTCGGTCCGTTTTCGAACTTTCGAACTATTGTAAAAGTTCGAAAGTTCGAAAACGGACCCATTAAAGTCTATGGGAGGCAAATAGTTCAAAAAGTTCGAGTCAAATACAACTAAAATATTAATGGTAACTTAATGTAAATGGCTGTGGGACCTGGGAAATGGTCTGGGGAGCATGTTCCAATATCCAGGACTTAAGTAAAATCAATTTTACTCTCACGCGCGCTACTTTCGAGCTTTCGCGTTCGAACGTTCGAGGTAACATGGACATTTTACTCGCAGATTCGATACTCGCGTATAGGCTGTAATGGAGACTTTTCTCGCAGATTCGATGTTCGCGCCTAGATACCATGTACATTTTACTCGCGGATTCGAACGTTCGAACATTTGATAAATCATCGAAAGTCCGGGAAATATCGAAAGTCCGCGTCCGAGATAGTTCGAGAAGTCCGGGTCCGTTCGAACTCGAACAGTTCGGCTCGAACTCGGGTTCGAGTTCGAGTTCTATGCCATCCCTAATCACAAATTAGGAAGTGCTAATACAAGGTGATACATCTTCTAATAGTGTTTATTCTGGGCTTGGAATAATAAGTAACTATTTATTTGTAGCAATAATGGAAACTCTGAAACCCATTTTGCTGTTTGGAATTAATGGACTTTAAAGGGTCATTCTCCCCACAAAAGTTTAGACTGAAACCCCATAACAAGTAAAAAGGCTCCAGAAACATTTATTGTATTAAAAAGTGCATACATATTCCATCTTATTACTAAACAGCAACATTAACAATTAAATTATTAATTTTGTTTTTACCTGCCCTAAAATGACCTTTAAGACAACATTTATCTTGTTCTGTGTTAGGCAAACAAAAGAATAATCATGGAATAAGTGACAATTTATTTTATTTGCATTATTTATATTTGAGTCATTTGGAGGGCTAGAGAAACAGCTCAGAGTCTTGCGTGGATCTAATTTTCCAGACCTGCACCCGACAAGAAAAAACCTGTACCGACACCCAACCCACAACCCGCTTTTCTATCCGCCTTATACCCGCAACCCAACATGACTCTTTCACTCTTTCTTCCTAAAATTTGCACAGGAAAATTAATGGATAAGTACACTTAAAATAACAATGAAGTGTTTTCAGTCAGGTAAGCTCCTCCCCTCGAGAATTGGTGGACCTCGTTCCAGGCTTGGGTCCATAAATCATGTTGCAGTTACCCTTCATGCAGTTTAGTCTAAAAGTAAAAATGTATGTTTTATTCATAAACAAAAATGTTCATAGAAACAAACCTACCATACCACTAAAATATATAGCAGGAGTCTTCAACTTGCAGGCATCCAAATGTCTGAAAACTACAACTCCCAACATTCCCTGGGTGCCTTCTGATATTGTGAGTGCTGTAGTAGAATGCTGGGAGTTATATTTTTTAAACAAATTTAGGCCCACAGGTAGGAGATAGTACAATGTACACTTTATATAATATATCCCTTCTGTCCTCAACTACCTAACCATGGGCCTCTACTGTTCCCTACTACCTACCCACGGGCCTATTTTGTTCCCTACTACTTACCCACGGGCCTCTTCTGTCCCCTACAACCTACCCATGGGCCTCTTCTGTGCTCATCTTCTACCTACCCATGGGCCTCAGCTCATTATCTTTATCAGCACCTATTTTCTTGTTGATTTGTGACAGAGATAGGGAACAAGTAGTTATCCATGATGGTTTAAAAACTACAACTCCCAGCATTCACTCTATAGCCAAGGAATGCTGTGAGTTATAGTTTAAAAACATCTGGAGATTTACTGGTTACCTATCTATGATTTTATAACTATATATTTCAGAATATACATTTTAATCTCCACCCACTGTGTAAACTTGCATTATGGGAGACAGTAAATGTTACAATGAGCAGGTACCATAACAGAGGATTATGGGAAGGGAGCAGGTAGCACTGAAGTGAAAAAATGGGTGTAGATATTTATGCTATGTTTTAAAAAAACTACAACTCCCAGCATTCCCTGTCTGCACTCCGCTGTTTTACAATGCTGGGAGTTTTAAATGTCAATCATCTAGAGGTCCATATACCTGCTGAACCTCATCAAGTGGTAGATCATTATCATTACTGGTATCATCCAAATCCCATAGATCATTGTGGCCAGAAGGATTTATAAAGACTAATGAAATCACATTTAATCTCTTCCTACACTTGCTCTGGTCTCATGCATAGGTGCAGATAGAAGTTTGTTACTGTTCTATGGGAGATTGTTACTTTGCTGGCTCTGACCTCTGCTAGTAAAACCAAGGTCAGAAGTTGAACACATGCCTTTCCAGTCATTCAAGCATTAACTGCTTTTTTACCCAGTGATCTCTGCAAAACCTACCCAGGCACTACAAGAGTTAAAGGTTCAACATAGCTGTCTGTATTCCTATCCACAATGGCATCCTGTATAAGATTCTAAGTACATTAGATCTGTTGACAACATTTACCCAGCTAAAAACACAGTAAGAGGCTGGGAGCTTTTGCAGCTAGATATATTTGCCCTTTATCTGCCATGGTGTGATTTAGTGTAACGAGCTATACACACTGCACATTGTCTTGTAACACAATGTATTCTCAGTTTCAGTTATTACAGGCAGATCTCTCTCCATAGACAGGGGTACTTTTTTTTTTTTAAGACTGGCATTCTTCTACCCGACCCGCGGTTCTCTTTACCCGAACCCGACCTGCAAACAATTCAAACTCAATGAGGGTTACCCAAACCTGACCCACAAATCGTGTACCTGACCTGATGCAGGACCCTAAAACAGCTAATCTTTGACCACAAAACAAAAGTCTCAAATCTAATCCAGTTAGAAAGAAAAGTAAGTTATTCTGTGCAAAAGTATTTGAGGTATTTTTTAAAAATGCTACAAAAATATTTCAGCTAGATTAAAAATCTCTATTTTAGCCTTGAAATCAAGCAGGATACTCTCTATGTCTCTCTCCCACCAACAGTCCCTGGGCTCTGATGTCATAAACTCAAGAGAACCCAATAAGGACTGACACCAGGCAAAGGATATGCAAAAGATTGCTCTCAACTTTAGAAAGGGATAATTAAAGACCTGGACTTGCATTAAGTTAGAAACAACAAAATTGTTTTTTTTATTTATAATTAAACTATTTTATTTATGTTCTAGGTGAGTTTGTAGTTTTTTTTTTTTTAAAAAGAGGCAAATAAAGTTAATTGCCATGGGAACATCTAAAAAATTGCATAAGAAAGACATTACTTTACAGTGAATGACAGTGAATGACACCCATATGCCCAAATGTGATGAGAAACAAATTCATGTTAAGACCTGACCTGATAAAGCACATCCATTGTATTATTTTCTATTCTATATTATTTTCTTTGTGTAATTCAGCCCATTTGCTTTAGCTGTTGAGCACAATAGTGGCTGCACTGTCTTGATTCCATCACTTGATTTTTTTTTTTGCTTGATGTATAGCAACCTTCCAACTTGCTCTTTTTAAGCAACATTTATTTATTGACTACATTTGTTACACTATTTAATTAAGCGTTTCTTGTTTGGATTAGATCTTTTCACTTCATTTACTGTAATAAAACATGTAACCAAGCAACTCAACATGAAAATGAATGTGTCATTTCCTTAAAAATATTTCTTTTCTGAAAAGGGTGGAAGGAAAGAAATATTTCCCCATGATTAACTGAGGTAAATTCTATAGAGCAGGCAATGCAGTTAAAATTAGTACTATGAAGTATTATAATTGCCTGTTGTTGTTAAGCTGCAATGACCAAGATATATTGTACATCCATAAATGAAATAAAGCTGTAGTTGTAAAACAGGAGTAAACATTGAAGTGCATATTCTTCATCTGCAGCAATCAATCAGATATCAGATGTTTTCTAACTGCTATAAACTAGTAAAAAGGTTAAATCTGATTGGTTGCTGCAGATTAAGAGCACAGACAAAATGTAGCATCTCATATTAAACTAGAAAGGGAAAGTTTAAGTATAAACTTTGAATTTGGCTTGAAGGGCTGCATTTTGGAAGGGAATATGTGTGTTTGCTGCAGATTTTAAAACTCAATAATGGGAATGATGAGTTTGTAGTGAACGCTTGTTTGGGACAAAAAAAACTTTTGTGTGTACCCAGCCCAAAGTGGTGCTAATTTTGATCCAATCAATCAGAAAGCTAACATCTGATTGGTTAGGGCAAAATTAGCACCATTTTCAATGATAAGAACTTTTATTGAATCTCTCTGTATCTTTTTGATGATTGGTCAAATTTTTTTTTGACTTTAGTTACCCTTTAAGTGTGGCTGCCACAGTAATGGATAAGTAGATCAGTAGGTGAGTGTACCTGTGTCGGGTTGGGGGTTAAAAAAACAAACTTTTTTGATGATTGGTCAAATTTTTTTTTTTACTTTATTTACCCTTTAGGTATGGCTGCCACAGTAATGGATAAGTAGATCAGTAGGTGTGTGTACCTGTGTCCAGTTGGGGGTTAAAAAAAACAAACTTTTGATGATTGGTCAAAAAATTTTTTTTACTTTAGTTACCCTTTAAGTATGGCTGCCACAGTAATGGATAAGTAGATCAGTAGGTGTGGGTACCTGTGTCCAGTTGGGGGTTAAAAAAAAAAACTTTTTTGATGATTGGTCAAAATTTTTTTTTTACTTTAGTTACCCTTTAAGTATGGCTGCCACAGTAATGGATAAGTAAATCAGTAGGTGTGTGTACCTGGGTCTGGTTGAGGGGGTATGTCTTTTTTGTGTTTACAACCATAAAACTATATTTTATTGAGGATAAATCTAAATTTGTTTTTTTGACTTTAGTTACCCTTTAAATATGGCTGCCACCGTAATGGATAAGTAGATCAGTAGGTGTGTGTACCTGGGTCTGGTTGAGGGGGTATGTATTTTTTGTGTTTACAACCATAAAACTATCTTTTATTGAGAATAAATCTAAATTAGTTTTTTTTTACTTTAGTTACCCTTTAAGTATGGCTGCCACAGTAATAGATAAGTAGATTAGTAGGTGTGTGTACCTGGGTCTGGTTGACGGGGTATGTCTTTTTTGTGTTTATAACCATAAAACTAACTTTTATTGAGGATAAATCTAAATTAGTTTTTTTGACTTTAGTTACCCTTTAAATATGGATTCCATGGGAATGGAAAGTTAGGTCAGTAGGTGGGTGTACCTGGTTCTGTGTGGGGGGGTTGGGGGTATCACCGTTTGTATTAATGACCATGAAACAAACGCCGTAACGCTTCCGCAGATTCCTTAGCTAGAAGATAGCACACTTCTCCTATATGCCCCACACGTCTGTAGCGAATTTCATGTCTTTAGCTCAAAAACTGTGGGAGGAGATACGGTCCAAAAAAGCGGAAGAATAAAATGGAAGAAGAAAAAGAAGAAAAAGAAGAAGAAGAAGAAGAAGAAGAAAAGAACAGTAATTTGTCTTTTTCAAGCCAAATTAATAAGCTGCACTTATGGCCAGCCACTACACAAGGATCCAGGTTAAAGTCTTGCTAATTGATTCAATATTGGTTAGCATGACTTTAGCCGTTTCTTGCGGCATTGTGGTATTGCAAAAGAAATATATATATATATATATATATATATAATATATATATTATATATTTATTTATTTATATGATAGATAGATATAGATATATAGATATAGATAGTAATAGATAGATAGATAGATAGTAGATAGATATACAATTCCAACAAGTCGGCATCACACTCAAAACATTCTTTCTCAAGCAGTCAGACAAGGCTTGTCTAACTGCTTGAGAAAGGATGTATTCCGAAACGTCGCACTTTGATCTGATAAGCCAATAAAGCCTTTATACTATATTATGCCTAGCTAATGCTATATATATCCTCCAGTGTGATAGGGGAATGGGGGATCCAAACAATTGTGCCTTTGTGTTGTAGGATAATTTCTGCATGAAAAGACTAATTCACTTTTGTATAATTTTATTCAATGCTTGTGAAGGTTCTCATTCATCCAGGTCATGGTATATCTGTTGTATTCAATTAGATCAACTGGACTTGAAGTTTAGTTCTAAGACGTTTCGCTAGTCATCCGACTGGCTTTCTCAATTCGACTAGACTTTTGTACAAGAATCTGTGGCAATTATGTACCCTGGAAAATCCCATGTACAATGCTGTTTTGACACCTTACCCTGGGCGTTCCTATAACACTTCTTAGCCACTATCCAATCACACTCTTAACACTTGGCTGTGATATGCTAATTGGGATTTTCCAGGGTACATAATTGCCACAGATTCTTGTACAAGTCATTCTGAATTGAGAAAGCCAGTCGGATAAACTAAACTTCCAGTAAAGTTGATCTAATTGAATACAACAGATAAAATTTTATTCAATCTTTTTCTGCAGCTGTCCATAACTGTTCATAACAGTTGCTTTAAAGAAGAAGTAAACTTTTTTATTCCTACTGTGAAAGCTTTATCCCCAGAACACCTATACATTGTAAGATTCTTTTCTGGTAAGTTGCATTTAAGAAGATGTTAGAAATAGATTCTGGAACTAAGAAGATTGCCATGTTGTTGCCAGTACAACTCCCAGTCTATGTAGTCATTAAAGAGCCTTGTGAGCATGCACACTTATTGGCCATGCCCCGATTCCAGTATTCACTTTCTCTATACAGATGTCTCCATATGTATAGAGAAAAATGGAACTCACTGATAAGACTTTGAAAACTGCTTGTTACCTTGCAGTTTATTTAACACACATGGCAAATTGCTGACAGCCTTTCTGGGGAAACACAAAATATTCAGCTAATTTTACTTTTGCTAATTTTCATTTAATTTACTAAAGTACATGTAACCAATAAACTCACTACAAACTAAAGAATATTAGCTAAAGGGTTTTAAACATCTTGAGTCCCATAAAAGATTTATAAAATATATTTCTACTAGTACACTTGCCAAAAAAAAGTTAATAGTTCTTTGTATTCCAAAGATTTTATATTTTTTATTAAAAAAAAACAAAAAACTTTATGCCCAAAAATACCCACTTTATTGAATGGTTCAGTACTGCTGTTACTAAAGGGGCCCACACATACAACAATAATAATAGTACAATACTGGTAAAACACAACAATTACATCATGTGTGATGCCTGATGATGAAACCAGACCAAGAACTTTCATTAATATTGTAGGATGTATGGGTCCCTTTAGGGTTTAAACCCTGTTAGTTTTTTAACTCCCATTCATATGGGATTGGGTGACAAGCCTATTGTTACTTTTTGATATATCCAGTAAATATAGCAAAGGAGTGTCCACAAATTTGTACTAAAATTTGAAATAGCCATACATTCTGCTGTATCAGCCAGCAGTCTTAAACTAAAGTCCCTTTGAATTTATATGTTAGATTTCACTTTTAAAGGGTATGTCTATTCACCAAAATCAATTTTTTTTTTTTTTCATTATAAGGTAGTACCCATCCCCAGAAGCCTTTTCCTGCCTTTCTTTTGAAAAAATTCCATTCTCTACCTTTGCAGCAGTCTCTAGAAGTTCCATTCGTTTTTGGGGGTGTGGCCTTAGCTGTGCTGGATAAGGAAGTGAGCTGATTACTAAATGAGGCTATTACCATGCGTTTTGGTCCCGCCCACTTGACCCTGTGCTTTTATGTAAACAAATCCTCCCCATGCATTGTCAGAACTGTAGTAAAACAGACAATGCTGGCAGAGACAAAGGAGAGAGTTCATAAATAAAGTGTGCCATTTCTGTGGCTGGGGGAAGGGAAGCAGGGAGAGTGTGTGTGTGTAGATAGACCCAAGATCTAAATATCCAATCCAGACGTAAGAGTTCATACATAAAGTCTGCCATTTCTGTGGCTGGGGGAAGGGAAGAGGTGTGTGTGTGTGTGTGTGTGTGTGTGTGTGTGTGGTGTGTGTGTGTGTGTGTGTGTGGTGTGTGTGTGTGTGTGTGTGTGTATTCCGGAACGGAATGTTCCGTTTTAATCCCTCAGCCGGGCAGGGTCGAGGAGTAGCAGCATAGGTGGATCTGCGCATGTGCGGGATGGCGCGCACGTTGGACTGCCTGCTATTGGGAAGGCAGCAAGATGAATATTCAATGTGCCAAGCGGATCTTACAGCACATACATCGGACAAACAGGGGCACACAGACAAAATCCAGAAAAGGTATCATGCATATTTAAATGGGCTCTTTTACTTTAGGCAATGTTAATTTTTCAGGTGGACATACCCTTTAAATCTGTCAGCTCTTCCTAGTCCTTCACGTTTCATTTTATCTTTTCATGGTGCTAAAGCACTATTTTAGCTATTTTGAATGCCAAATCGTTAAAGCCTGTATTAAAAAGAGATATATTTTACAGGATATTTATCAGTGTATTTTCTGCAATTTTGGATATATTATCATTAGTGTAAAATTACATATACAGCAAAACTGAACGCATGCAGATTAAAGATAAGCCTTACTGCTTCCAGGCTTTGTATGATTAATTCCCACAGGCTACTGAATTATACTCTTTAAAAGTGATCTTCAAAACTCGGCTTTACGATTTTGCTGAACTACAATTTCCAGTGGGGCCTGACAGCTACTGAATTAGTTAAATGATACTTAGACAGATCCAAGGAAAACTCAGCAAATGTCATGTTATTAAGTTTAGACCTATTCATGATTACAAACAATTATTACAGTTTTTCGTGGCTTTATTATTTTCATGGTTTTTTTATGTTTCCTACCAAGACAATTTCTGCCCTCTGATTAGCAATAGAAACATACAGTACATATTATGCAGTCTGACATTCTATGTATGAAAATATTTTAAACTAATATTTGCTGTTACAGTTCTGTGTTCTTTATGATTTCCAAATTCATACATGATTTTATGTCTGACATATGTCATTATGTCTCACATAATATACTGTAAATGCCAATGTAAGAAATAAGACAAACAAAAAAGATGTAAATAGGTATTTATTAATTTCACTTAACATCATTTAACAAACATGTCCTGGTAGGTCTTAGGTTTTAATGGAACTTCTACAGGAATTGCAGCAGATTTTTACAATTTTGAATTTGATAAATGTCCTTATGAGTACAATATCAGGCCACAGTTACTTGTTATTTATTTGTTAGCTCGTGATATTTTTTTAATGATCTACAGGTTCTAGGAGCAGGAATGCCTATTGTAAAGCACACAATTTATGACATTCACAGTGTCCAATTCTCTTGGCAGTGAAACTGTCAACCTAACTCATCATCCATAACCACCCTACCTTTTAACTACCCGCACCCCAAAAAACACAGACCAATGCATGACTTGGATGAAAAGACCACAGCATATTTATTAAAATACATATAAACGTATCAAGCTTTTTCAATCCATAATTCGTAACCATAAATAAACAACCATTTATAACCATAATCCCCTTCTTCAGATGGTCCATGGAAATGGGCTGCTCCACCCAAATCTGTCCAAATAACCATTCCTCCTGTCTTCCTACAACTCATAGTCCGTATCTCATCAGCACAATAAGTGTAACTTAGAATTGCCCCCCTGCTTAGATGAATGGCAAGGGGGGGAGGCCACCTGACCAACTTGGCCCCTGACCTGCCTTTTACTTTCCCACTTGACCACCACCTCCCAAATGCTGTGACAACCTTGCCATGATATGTGGAAAGTCGCACACCAAAGTATAAATAGTGAATCTTTTATTAAACCATTTCACACAACGTTTCGGAGGGTTCAACCCCCTTCATCAGGTGTACAAAAGTGATCTTTCCTTATCCTTAAATATCCATAAAGAAACAGGATTATAAGAAAAAGGCCATGTTAAATTCTTCATTCATCTCATTAGGAGCCATGGTGTCTAATCTATCTATCCAACAGAGCTCTCTTTGTAACAAACATTGTTCAAAGTTCCCTACTTTTGGATGTATTTTAACCGTTTCTAATACGAGCCATCTGAGTTGTGAAATTTTTGTTAATACCCTGGAATTTAGAGAGATCGCATCTATGTTCCCCTATTCAAACTCTGGCTTCACGTTTAGTTTTGCCTACGTAGGCCCATCTACATGGACATTTTAACATATATATAACTCCTGTAGATCTACAGGTGGCAAACTGTTGTAGGTTTATACCATATCCTTTACTGGGATGATAGACTTTCTCTCTAGGTATGATGGCACTGCATACTTGACAATTCCTACATGGAAAAGTACCTGCCTTGGTCTCACATAATAAGATCTGTTTAAAGATTATTAGATAGGCTTTTAGCTTTGCGGTAAGAAAATAGAGGGGGATTCTCAAACAATTTACCATAGATGGGATCAGATTTTAAAACTCCCCAATGTTTACTCACAATCTTTTGTATGTGTGGGGGTAAGTAGATACAAAGGGTAACCGGACACTAGATTCACCCTTTTTCACTACCTTTAATAGCTGATCCCTGGCTGTGTCCAGAGTACCCTCTATCTATACATTTTTGTACCATCTCATCCATTCTGGCTTTACATGTCTCATCATCTTTAACAATGCTTCTAACTCTGAGAAATTGACTTCTGGGTAAACCCTTAAACACCCCTTTTGGATGGAAACTGGTAGCTAGAAGCAAGTTATTTTTATCTGTATTTTTCACATAGAGATCCATATCCAGGTGACTCCCCTTATTTATAACTAGTATGTCCAGGTAACTAATTTTTTCTTTATCATATGAAATAATCAGTGAGAGTTCATCCCCTTTCCATAAAAAGAACACATCATCTACAAATCGGACATAATTACAGATCATATTCTTTAAAATCCCATTCTTCAAAATATTAACTTTTTCAAAGTGAGCTACAAACAAATTTGCATAGGATGGGGAAAAATTGGCGCCCATACTAGTCCCTTGAGCTTGGATATACCAGTCTTTCCCAAATCGAAAATAATTATTTTTTAAACATAAAGTTAATAAGTCAACAAGGAAAAACACCAGTCTGTTATCATATCCATAGTCTAACAAAGCTTCCTCAATCACATCAATTCCTTCATTGTGGGGTATCGCCGTGTATAAGGATTCAATGTCCATAGTGCACAAAATAGTGTCTGTAGAAATATCCTTAATGTCCTCCAATCATTTTAGAAAGTCAGTGGGGTCTTTAAGGCAAGTTTTATGCATAGCTACCACAGGCTGTAAATATGAATCAATAAAAATCCTCAATGGTTGAAATAATGATCCAACATTAGACACTATGGGGCATCCAGGTGGTGATTGTATATTTGGGTGAATTTTGGGCAAAAGGTGTAATACCGGAGTTCTGGGAAATTCACAAATTAAAAATCCCTAGTATGCCTGTCAATTATGCCCAATGCGTTATATTCAGTTTTAGTCAAATTAAATTTAGCAGTATTACTCTGCCATGAAAGTGCACAAATGCTTTGCATTACAGCATTATTAAACATATCAAGGGTAGCATTAGACAACTAAATTTCGACTTTTTCTTGAATTTGGGGATAATGTCCCCATAAAACACATTTTAAATTTTATGTTTGTGATCAATTTAAACCAGTCCTTTTTGAAATAAAAAAAAATTTGTTTAAATGTGGGAACAAATCCAGTCCTTTATTTATTAACTGCTCCTGTTCACTGGTTCACTGGTATCAGAAATATTGACTAGCAGAGTATCAGGTGGGTTACTCACTTGTAGCACTTGTGCTGTTTGCTCTTGTTGGACCCCCTCGCTGCCTTGTCGCCTCCTCCTTTTGCCTCTCCGGATTTTCTTTCCCTTTCTTTTGTGGAGCTGTGCGGCAGTGCTGTCTCTAAAAAATCCCTTTGGGATCCGCTGCTGGATGAGGGCGCGCTGCCCGATCCATCACTGTCAGTCGTGCGCTGTTCCCGGTCTCCTCCTCGTGGTCTCCCATGGGTTGCTATGGTAACACAGTCATGCTTTCTGGTTAGCCAGCGGTCTCTTCTCTCCCGCGGCCAGTCATACATGCGCTTTAACTCATAGTCTTTAGCGTCTCTTCTGAATTTCTGTGGTTTCTTTTGAACCAGGTTTTCTCTCATTTTGCTGATGGACACTTCCAGTTGCATAATTTCAGTCAGCTCTTTCATGGTAACCAGAGTTATATACTATTTATACTTTGGTGTGCGACTTTCCACATATCTTTGCAAGAATGATGCCCATTAACCTCAAGTGATAGTGGTTGGAAGGATCTGCACCCTGGCTGTTGGATGTGCATAGGCAACTTTCTATTTGAGATTTATGCTGTGACAACCTACTAACCCTGACTTCAAACTGCCCACCTGAGCTTGCCATAACCATTGATAGCAACCCACAGGTAAATTGAAAAAGAGGTACCCAAAATTATGCTAAAGTCAGGGTGGAAGTGTGGGACCTTTTCCTAGCTGCTCCCCTACACACTGAATTGTTTCACTTTCACCCCACCTAAACCTGACCCCACTCACCTCTTCTAGACCGCACTCACCTCTTCCTGACACCCCCACCAACCAATCCCCACCATTCTAACCCATCATCCCACTCTGCTGCACTTCCCTGCCATGTTCCCTGCTCCCTAATTAGCAGCAATTACCTAAAAGTGCTGGTGGTACCAGCATTACTGTCACTGCACTTATTTTGTAAAATGCTGAGGATTTCATTATTTACTGCTTTCATGGGCTTTGTAAGTAGTTTCTGCTTTAACTGTCTTGTATGTTAGGATTATACAAATACAACAGATATGGGGATAACATCCCCCTTTTTCATGTGGTAAACCCCCCCCCCCCCTTGAAATATTGTGTATTTGATGTATGGTTCTACATAAAAAATATTTTTGTAATTGTAATGTGTATTTATGCAAATTTGTATAAAAGCTGTTATCCCCTGGGGATAGGAGTTTTGGAGACATCTGCACCATTAAAGGGACAGTGAATTGGACATTTTTTACTATTGGTTAAGTGTAGGTTTTACACCCACTTGGGTTCTCCATGAAGTCCTAAAATATTTCACATGTTTTGTGCTACTTAGTTACATAGAAACTTAACTTGCATTCCATTGGATACTTATTGTGGGGCATGGCGCACTGCTTACCTGACCCTGATCTTGGGATGTACAAATGTGTTTAAACATCAATGTGTTTAGTACAACATGGGTTTGGACAGTTAAGTAACAAGCCTAAAAATAACTGCATTTCCCCACAACAACCTATCATCTGTTTTTAAGACTGTTGGACAAAGTACTGTATATACTTGAGTATAAGCTGATCCGAGTATAAGCTGTGATACTTATTTTACCTGAAAATGTGTAACACTGAGGGTTGGCTTTCTCCTATACACAGCCCCTTAGAATGTCCAATACACAGCCCAGCCTCATAGAAAGTCCAAAACACAGCCCCATAGAAAGTCCCACACACAGCCCCATAGACAGCTGATCTGAGTGAGGATAACAATTGCCTAACCCACCGAAATCAAGATGATTTTGTGCGTTACAGGGTGCAGCTTTTGTTTTCCCATTGCTATGTGGTTTTGGCCAGCTGCTCCTTCAATTATCCACATCAGCCTAGACCCGAGTATAAGCCAAGGGAAGACTTTCAGGATGATTTTTAACATTTCTCGGCTTATATACTCGAGTATATATGGTACCTAGTTTCTTTTATGTAAGAAATATATAGATGTTTAGGTTAATTAAATCAAATATCCATCAAACCAAACGTTTTATCTCACATTATTCTTTTTTTTTGTGTGCTTGAATTTTTGATTTTTTTGGATGTAAGAACTGAATTTTATAAAAGGGCAATTTAAAAGCAACTTTTTTCCCTGGGTAATCAGTGTTTGCAGCAAGTGTACAGGGCATGTTTTTTTTTTTATGCATTCAAACAGATAAATTAATTTATCGTAAATTCAAATGCAATTAAAAACTAATTTCAGGGATAATTTTATTCTGCTGATTCTGTTCTTAGGAACCAGTAGTTTGCCCAGATCAAAACTAAAAAGTAAATCCCCTGTATAGTTTTCGACTGTCAATGAAAAACACAAAAGTTGAATAAGCAAGAAATATAAGAATTCATAAAAATGGGTATGCAATTTAAATTTGAAGAGTAAAATGGAAGCAAAATGTGAAGTTCTAAAAAATACATACATTGTTAGTGTTTGAAGGAACGCTGAATAACTGACAGCTTTCTGGATGCTCCCCAGTATGCCCCCCCACCTCAACCCACATATGCCTTTGTTACAGATAGGAGGAGTGTAAGGTATGCTGAGTGTAGGAGGAGAAATAAAGCAGTCAGTTACTGCATAAGTAAAGTGTCCCTTTAATTTAAGAGATGGCTGAACTTCCTAAACTTCCTGAATTTTTGAAAGTCCAAAAGTTAAAAAATTCAAAAATGGACCCATTAAAGTCAATGGGGACACATAGTTTGAAAAGTTCAGATAAAATAAGGTTAAAATAGCAATAGTGGTGAACATGTACAAATATCCAGAACTTGAAATAAAGTCACTTCCTTCACACATGCACTATTTTCGAGCTTCCGTATTCTAAATTAAAATTTTCGAAAATTCATTACTTCTAGAATCTGTCTCCGAATCTGCATTTTGTAATACTAAGGGATATTCAGGTTCCTTGGAGTTTCACACCGCTTGTAATTCTACCCAGGGTGCTGCTGCGACTCCACTTGGAAATAAAGATGTCCGAACTTCGCAAATTTCGGTCGAAAAATTAAAAAATTCGAAAATCCGTGAGCGGACCCATTAAAATCAAAGTTCAGCAAAATCCGCATTCGAAAATATGAGGATTCTTCGAAAATATGAGGATTCTTCGAAAATACAAGGATTCTTCGAAATTACGAGGATTTTTTCAAAAATACGGACCCAAAAATGTGGCTTGCTATCCAAAAATGTGAAAAATCCACGAAATTTCGAATTTACGAGGATTTCTCGTATTTTCCCATATTTTCGAAAATACGAGAAATGCTTGTAATTTCTAAAATTTTCGAAAACGCGGTTCAGAAAAGTTTGGAAGGCGGAAATCTGGAAAATCCGCGATATCAGCCGTTCGCGAACGAGGGAAATCCGCCGCGGATCCGGGTTCAGATCCGCGAACCGGGCCATCACTACTTGGAAACACTATATATCGCTTCCATGAACAGGTGAACTCTGTACACCCTAATATTATAGTTATGCATTAAACCAACTGATTGAAATCAGATCCTGGCATATGGGAGATTTCATCCCCCTTAAAAGATCGATACCTATCAGCCAGTTCAAGAGGGTTAATAGGATCATGAGTGATCCAGAGACTCGAAATAGACAACTGAATCAGATGTACAATAAGTTTCTAAGCAGAGAATATCCCAAAAAGTACTGGATGTGGAAGTCCAGAAAGCTGGGATGGAGAATAGAAAGTGTAGGGTCCAACAAAAAAGGATACCCCTGATCATGGATTTTGCTAAGGGTAGCAATCTAATTAGTGAAGTCATATGGAAAAATTGCCATATGTTAGCCTAGGTATACCCTGAAGCGGAAGAATTTAGAAATCCACCGTTAATAACTTATTGTAAAGGTTACATAGTGGAAAACAGCTAAGTAAGATTGTTGTTCAAACGGGAATGCAGGGACAGGAAGCACTGTGCTCAATGTAAGTTTGTTGTGAAGGGACCTGTTTTTAAACATCCTACTACAGGTTAAGAACATTACAATAGGTAATTCTGCACATGTGAGTCAATGTATACAGTATATGTGTTGTCATGTCCCTGCAGACTTCTGTACATAGGGGAGACCACTCAAATGATAAAATCCTCCTAACATTGCTCTAGTGTCTAAAGAAATTATGTAAATTTACCAGTGCTGAAACATTATGTGGAGGCAGGTCCCACTGACAATGATCTTAAGTTCAGGGTGTTGGATGTAGTATCGAATATGAGTAGGGGGGGAGATCGTGGTCTTAATTTAAAAAAACAAGAGGTCTTAAAAGCCTGCATCCATGGGGTTTAATTAAGGACTACGATCTCTATCATCACCTAAAATAAGAATGTATCTAAGCTATATCTGTTTTCCTTTAATGTATATATGAGTTGATTAACAGGTAATTAGGGGTTAATTAACAAGTAGTGACAAGTGGTTGGGTGTGATGTCAGTTCCTGTGGGGAGGGTATTTAAAGTTTTAAATTTTGGTCAGCATGTGAAAGTTATTATTTGTACCTGACAAAAGGGAATGGCATCCCCGAAACAGATGTACTACAGATGTTTTTTGGCAATGTGTTCAGCTCACTCCTAGTTAGTATTTATGTCTCCTCTCTCTGTGCCCACCTCCTCCTAAAATCTGAGGCAAAGCTAAAGTAACATGTGCAGTGGAGATTATCTGTGCCTTCAAACAGCCAATAGTGTTCACCCAGTGATTTTCTGTTATAGTGCAATTGAAACAGCTTTGCTATGGGGGGGCACTTTGGAATTGATTTCTTTAGTACAGTGCTATATTAGGACTCTAGTAACACAGACAGCATAAACATCAGCTAACTGCAGGATTGGATGTTAGCTGAAGAAAGGCACAGAAAGTACACAGAGCTTAACGCAAACTTATGGAAAGACAAAAAAATAAAGTTTGCTTTTAAAGAATGTATAGTTTCTACTTGTAATATGCCAGTGGGTGGGGGCTGGGTGATTGACAGTTCTTAATTGACTAGCTTAAAAAGTGAAACTCCCAGAGCTAAAAAAACAAGGTATAGGAAGGTCAGAGAAGAGGGAAAACAGCAGATCTAGGATTGATGGTAATTAATCCTTATTACTGACGCAGTTTACATGTCCTTTAAATGTTGGCCACAGCAAATGACAAATTAGCTTGAAGAAAAAAAAAACTTAGAATCAGATATATAGGGTGAGATGCAGTAAAGCATGGTTATTACCAAATAACTGTAAATTACAGGCTACCTGATTTAATAGCAGGCTAGCATTGGCTTTACTCATAGCTAGCTGGGCCTGTATTGTTAAGAACACCCAATGCATAGTTTTGCGCTACATAGTTGTGAAAGAGCAGTTAAGCCAGGACATTTTACCCTCCCGGCTCCCTCAAGGGAGTAAAGGGATTACTGCATTGTGGAAACTGGAAAGGTAAGAGGAGCACTGGGCTCCTTACTTCATCTCCCTCATAATATATTTTTCTTCAAGAAGTCCCTTCAGTAGCTGAAAATGTGACATTAATACTTTCTGTAAGTGTGGCTATATTAATCTGGTCAGTGGTTTAATGTTTTCAGTGTCAGCAACATTTTCTACTTTACTTTCTTATTCCTTTATTAGTTCTTGAGGACGTTTTGCTAGTCATCCGACTGGCTTTCTCAATTAAGAATAACTGATACAAGAATCTTTGGAATCGAGAAAGCCAGTCAAATAACTTGCAAAATGTCTTTAAGAGCTATAATTCAGTTAATCTAGCTAAATACCACAGATGTACCATGAACTGGATGAATGACAACATTCACAAGCATACTAAAAGGATTCATTGGTATGTTAGATGAGAAAAAGGACAATATGACTGAAAATAAGACTGCATCGAAAATGACTGACCTCGGCAAACAAATTTAATACCAGGCATTATTTTACAATGTGGTCATAGAATTAAGAAACAGTAGTAATATACCAATAACAAATTTCGAGTTATCGAATCCGCGAGTAAAATGTCTATTATACCAATAGGCAAGTAAATATCAAATTATCGAATCGCGAGTAAAATATCTATTATGCCAATACACGAGTAAATATCGTATTATCAAATCTGCGAGTTGTTCATGGGATAATTATCGAATGTTCGAACCCGAGAGCTCGAAAGTAGCATGCGTGAGAGTAAAATCGATTTTTCAAAAGTCCTGGATATTCGAACATGTTCCCCAGACCATTTCCCAGGTCCCACAGCCATTTACATTAAGTTACCATTGATATTTTAATTGTATTTCATTAGAACTTTTCAAACTATTTGACTCCCATTGACTTTAATGGGTCCATTTTCGAACTTTCCATATAGTTCGAAAATTTGAAAACGGACCGAACTTTCGAAAGTTCGTCCATCTCTAGTTAAGAGAGTTGTTGGTCCACTTTGAAGACGAGGATAAGGTTTTGAAAATCTTTGAAAACCTTATAAAAGTAATAATATTATAATATTTGAATGCACAAATATTTCACGTAGGTGCACCTTGTGGAGATTGGATGCACGGTGTGCTTGTTTCCTTTTTTCCAATAGTTACTCTTTTCTTTCTGTTTTCTCTTCTGTTTTATTCTCTTAAATTCTTTTCTTTAATCTTTTTGTTTTTTCTGTTCTGTTTTTTTTTTTTTAATTTCTCTTCTATTTTCTTTTTCCCTGTTCTGTTCTAATCTTTTCTGTGCTCTACAAGAGATGAAGGAAACTGCAGAGATTTTCGAAACTTTTCAAAAATTCAAAAACAAACCCGATTGAAGTCAATGTGAAGTCAAGTTCCAAAAGTTTTGAAAAATTAAATGGTTATATTTTTTTTAAATCTAAAATCAATATTAAGATTGTTGAATGGCATAGGGACCTGGGAAATGGTCTGGGAATGTATCAATGCCCACACCCTTAAATAAAATCTTTCAATTATGGAATTTCCATGTGCAACCTGTTTTCAGCGGTCCACAAGGTATTTTCAATATTATTTCATATTTGATCTATGATACAAAACTGGCATTTCTAACTCATTTTGAACCTGAAACCCATCCCTTCTCCAACTCTACTCTTCTGTTCTGCTTTCCTCTCTGGTGTCCTATGTCACTTCTCTCTTTTGTTCTATTTGTTCTCTTATGTTCTAATCTCTCTGTTCCACTGTTCTCAGTATTTTTATCTTTTATTTTATTTTTATTTTATTTCTTATCTTCTGTTTTGGTCTGCTTTTTTTTTCTTGCTCCCATTTTTCTCCCCTGTTCTCATCTCTACATTTACCTGATTTTACATTCTGTTCTCTTTGATTTCTCTTTACACTTTTGTTCTCCTCTTTTCTCTACACTTCTGTTCTCTGATCTGTTCTCTTCTAATTTTTAATTCATTTTTGCTGTTCTATTTTATTCTCTTGTTTTGTTCTTTCCACTTATTCTGTTCTATTCTCATCTTTTCTTTCTTGTGTATTCTTCACATCTGGTTCCCCTCATTATTTTCTCTTCTGTTTTCCATTTTATCTCTTCTGTTCTGCTCTTTTTAATGTTCTCTTCTCATTTGTTCTCCTGTTCACGTCTATTTTTCTAGTCCTCTTTTTTCTGTTATCCATCCTGTTAGTCCCTGCTGGTCTTTTGTTTTCTATTTTGTTACATTCTTTTTTTCTTTTTCTTTGGTCTGTTTTCTTTTGTTGTAAAAAAATACCAATCACACTTATACTGTAATACCAAATACTCTGGGTTTTTAAATTGGGCCATAGTATACAGTAGTACTATCTGCAGGAGGTGTGGTGGTTATATCCATTTTTAATCTGTTTCAAGTTTTGTGTTCCAAAAAGTAGCATAAATGAATAGGGAATGAACTGGTAACACAAAACACCTATCCGACACAGCTGTACTGCAGTGATGTCTTTTTGGACACATACATGTTCTTCACCATGGGTAGTGTGGTTATACACAACACCGCTCAAGAAAGTCTTCAAGCGTTTAAAGACGGACGTCAGTCTGGTCATAAAGTCATAAAAACAGCTGATTGCAGAGGTGTGGCAAGCTTCTTATTATTCCACAGCAAACCCCTGGTCGCGAGGATGGCGGGGGCAATAGTTATGCTGAATAAAAGTTCATTGGTGTGAGTCACAGTGTGTGTGTACTTCCCTCTACTCTTACCTATTAATTATTTTATATACTGTTTTTAGAGGAGATGACTAGGGGGTTTTGTTGCGGGGTTATAATGAAAATAATAAATTTAGCAAATGTGGATTATTTATTAGAAATAACCAGTTAAAAGTTGGCAGTAATATGAAAAAAAAAAGTAGTGTATAAAGTAATGCACATCCAAATATAGCCCAGATTTAACAGTATAATAAATCATACGTAAAAAGTGACTTGTTCTTTTTAAGATGTCACCTTATGATTTGGATCTTCGTTTTGGAAGAAGTTTCCCTAGCGAGTATAGGACCCAATCAATGAACAGTCTAGGATGGAGAAGGGCAAATGCAAGTGTGGACAAAACAAATGCATTTCCATAGCACTTTTAGATTGGAATGACATTTAAAGATTATGTCACTGGCACGGAATATTATATTATGCAATATATTAACTGTACCATGTAACATATGTTGTCTATATCCACTCGTAAAATAGACTAAAGTTTTCAGTTTAATTTAGTTTTTAGTTTAATAAAGAAACCATGTATTACCTCCGTTCTAATTAAATGATCAGGAGAAGGCAGGGAAGGGGAGTAATTACCTATGATCGCGCTCCTCTGCTGTTCCTCTGACAGGTCCCAATGGACCTTTGCAATGTACGTGCATGTGTGTTTATGCCAAGGCACATTGGGACTGTCAGAGGAACAGTGAAGGTGCATGATGCCAAGTAAGTTTTCAGTATTCCCTGCCTAATGGTTTAATTTAAGAATGAGGGTAAGACTCCTTTCCCCCTGTTCTTGAATTAAACTGGAAAAACCTTATTCTATTTTACCAGTGGAAATATGTAAATGTGGCAATTCAAAAAAGGGTATACCACAGGGATGTGAAATGTAGTACACGGGAGCATATAAGGGAAATTTTCAATAGGATGCTTAAAGTCCATTGGCCAGATTTGTAGAATGCTGTCAGGGTGAAATCATTAACATTCGGGTGTGCAACATATTCCTATGGACAGTAAAGAAGGCATTGGGAGACCAGATTACTGTGATCTGAATTCAAATGTATATTTTACTTTTACTAAAACACACATGTTGGTTACCCGCCCCAAACCCCAACTTCTACTCAGCACATTATTAGATGTATTATTTGCCAGATATTTAAGTATAATATGCCTCCATTCTGGCAGAGTAAGCTATCTCCTTCCTCATGCAGTCATCAAGGCTGTGACTGCTGACATCACAACCAATGATTGAATGCTATTTCCCTGTCTCCACTGCAAATGCTCAAGGGAGGAGCAGATACATTTTCCAGAATGAAAGAGAATTTATTGGTTGCAAATGCATATAAAAAACTGGAAACTCAGCAGTTGGGATTGCAGACAGATAACCAAGTAACCAGTGTTTGTTTTAAGGGTGACATGCCCTATAAGGTCAAGCATTCCAAATGAAGTGGCATCCTGGTTTCTATTCTATCTCTCTGACCAAACTTACTCTGTCTTTGCTACCAACACCTCTTCTCCGGTTCCTTTAATGTGGGGGTGCCGCAGGGGTCTGTTCTTGGACCATTTGATCTCCCTCTACACTATTTCCTGGGAGAAGTCATAGTTCTCTTGGCTTCAAGTATCATTTATATGAGATGATACACAATTACTTGTCCAAACCTACACTCACTCCTGACATCCAATCACGTGTCTCGACTGCCTTTTGCCATCTCCTCCTGGATGTCTCAATGCTACCACAAACTAAATCTTTCTAAAAATGAACTGATCATTTCCCTCCTAAACTAGTCCTGGTTATCTTTCTCTATTTCTGTTGACAATACCTGCTGCCTAGGGTAATTATTGACTCCACTCTCTCTTTTCTATCCACATTAACTATTTTGCGAAAACCTGACACTTTTGCCTTCACAATATAGAAGGAAATATATATATAAGGACCCGAGGATGTATTTTATCTGGTCCACTGCTATGCTTATGCATGTCTCACACTACGAGCATGGACTATTGCAAACTACTACTTACTGGTCTTCCACTTCCCACCTCTCTCCCCATTAGTCTATACTTAACTCTGCCACACATATGTTTCACTCTCTAATAGACAGGATCCCAAATCTCCTCTGTACCGGACAACAATCTGGCTCCCCATTAAACAGCAAAGTTAAATCATTCCCGAAACTTTAAACCCCTTAGCTATGTGCTCCTCCTTATATTTCAACTCTAATGTCCCCATATGTTCCTGCCTGTACCTCCACTCATCACAGAAACGTCCTGTACATACCCCCCACACGTACTGCTTCTCCTCACCTTAAACCTTTTTCTCTCGTGGCTCCCATCCCCTGGAACTCTATTTCCCACACTCTATGTCAAGAAACCTCAATTAGCAGGTTTAAATCTAGCCTTACATTCATCTATCTGGTAACCAGTACATTATCGATTGTTTTATTTGCACTGAATAAGTCCCATTCATTGTATCTGTATGTTACCCACCTAACTAGATTGTAAGTTCTACGTGGCAGGACCTCCTTTCCTCTTGTGGCAAAGTTTTAGCACTTATATTTATGTAATTATATATTCATGCACTGAACTATCTATGTATATATCCTCCTGTATGATTTTTGATTTTGTTACTGTACAGCGCTGTGTCCCCTAGTGGAGCTTTATAAATAAATTATACCTACAAACATACAAATATCAACATTTCTTTGATGTCTATCATTGGTGGGATTTATGGATCGCTCATTAATCAATTGACATTTATGATTAATTGTTAACTAGTTAATTTAATTGATTCAATATATAATTAATTAGATTAGGGTTAAGAATGAGTTAATGTACTATTGGGATTAGATCATTTTGAAGGTTATCTTCTATTATACAATTTGCATTTGTTTTCTTTTGTATTTCCCCATAGTATTTGCACATCATCAGGGAGATTTAATATTACCCTCTGCTCTTCTCTTCCTTCCAGGTCCTGCAATCCGTGCAATATCTTGAATGCATCCCTCTCTTTAACAAGACAATATCTTGCTGGCTAGTAGCTGTTAACTTTGTTATTCACAAAACCCCAAGATCCTTTTCCAATAGGGATTCACTTAACACAGAGACATTCACATAGTATAAGTAGCACAAGGATTTTAAGTCCAAAATGAATACATACACAAACTTGCTGAAAATACCCACTTCAAATCATTAATAAACAGATAAAAAGAAATGGCCCCAACACAGAACCTGTGACACCCCATTTAGTCCATATTGATAAGGCTCCATAACAACAATTCTCTGATCCTATCCATCAACAAACTTTCATCCATATACAAATGGTGCCACCCCCAGTCCAACAGACCTTAGCTTATACACAAGTCGGTATGGGGGGACGTATCGAAAGCCTTAGCCAAATTCAAGTGTACTACATCTACTGCTATGCCAGAGTTTAAATTCCTACTAACTTCCTAATAAAGCCAAGCAAGTTAGTTTAACAAGATCTATTCTTCATTTATCCTTGTTGATTATTTCTTATTAGGTCAGTCCTTGAAACCTACTCTAGAATATGTTCCTGTATCAAAGTTTCCATATATCTTCCCTACACACTGAAGTTAAACTTACAGGCCTGTAATTACCCAGCTGTGAACAACTACCCTTTTTAAATATTGGATTTTTTTCCATCCAGAAGCATACTTCCAGACATGAGGGAATTGCAAAATAAGAAGCAATGGCCTAGATAAAACTGAACTTAGCTTGAGGATGTATTTTATCTGGTCCAGGGGATTTATTAATTAATCTTATTTAATTGTTTCTGCAGCGTATCCTAAGCTAACCAAGTATACCTGCTATTTTACATATTATAGCTACTATACACTATGCTATCTGAAATTGGATCTTCTATAGTGATACAGAGGGAAAAAAACTGTTCAAGACATTGGCTTTATCACCATCACCTGTAAATTATTAATGATGCACATTTTCAGTCTTCATCTTCTTACTATTAATATACTTTTATATTTTATATAATAATGTTTAGGGTTAGTGATGCTTTATTCAGCTATCCTAATGATGTGGGTGTTTATTTGGTGACCTTTGAGTGCCTACATGAATACTTTTTGATAATGGAGTTTGATTGACAGTAGGCCCAAGATATCTGCACCTGGTCCACAGAAATTATTTGCCTATTACACATTAGAGGACATCTATACACATTTAAATAGATCTTTTCTTCTTTCTTCTTTCCTGTTCTGCTTTCCTCTCTGGTGTCCTATTGTCACTTCTCTTCTCTTTTGTTCTATCTTTGTTCTCTTATGTTCTAATCTCCTCTGTTCCACTGTTCTCAGTAATTTTTATCTTTTATTTTATTTTTTTATTTTTATTTTTCTTATCTTCTGTTTTGGTCTGCTTTTTTTTTCTTCTGCTCCCATTTTTCTCCCCTGTTCTCATCTCTACATTTACCTGATTTTACATTCTGTTCTCTTTTGATTTCTTCTTTACACTTTTGTTCTCCTCTTTTCTCTACACTTCTGTTCTCTGATCTGTTCTCTTCTAATTTTTAATTCATTTTTGCTGTTCTATTTTATTCTCTTGTTTTGTTCTTTCCACTTATTCTGTTCTATTCTCATCTTTTCTTTCTTGTGTATTCTTCACATCTGTTCCCCTCTATTATTTTCTCTTCTGTTTTCCATTTTATTCTCTTCTGTTCTGCTCTTTTTTAATGTTCTCTTCTCATTTGTTCTCCTGTTCACGTCTCTCATTTTTCCTAGTCCTCTTTTTTCTGTTATCCCATCCTGTATTAGTCCCTGCTGGTCTTTTGTTTTCTATTTTGTTACATTCTTTTTTTCTTTTTCTTTGGTCTGTTTTCTTTTGTTGTAAAAAATACCAATCACACTTATACTGTAAATACCAAATACTCTGGGTTTTTAAATTGGGCCATTAAGTACAGTAGTACTCATCTGCAGGAGGTGTTGGTGGTTTATATCCATTTTTAATCTGTTTCAAGTTTTGTGTTCCAAAAAGTAGCATAAATGAATAGGGAATGAACTGGTAACCACAAAACACCTATGCCGACACAGCTGTACTGCAGTGATGTCTTTTTGGACACATACATGTTCTTCACCATGGGTAGTGTGGTTATACACAACACCGTCTCAAGAAAGTCTTCAGGTCTGGTCATAAAGTCATAAAAACAGCTGATTGCAGAGGTTGTGGCAAGCCTTCTTATTATCCCACAGCAAACCCCTGGTCGCGAGGATGGCGGGGGCAATAGTTATGCTGAATAAAAGTTCATTGGTGTGAGTCACAGTGTGTGTGTACTTCCCTCTCACTCTTACCTTATTAATTTATTTATATAACTGTTTTTAGAGGAGATGACTAGGGGGTTTTGTTAGCGGGGTTATAATGAAAATAATTAGAAAATTTAGCAAATGTGAGTTATTTATTAGAAATAACCAGTTAAAAGTTGGCAGTAATATGAAAAAAAAAAGTAGTGTACTAAAGTAATGCACATCCAAATATAGCCCAGATTTAACAGTATAAGTTAAATCATACGTAAAAAGTGACTTGTTCTTTTTAAGATGTCCACCCTTATGATTTGGATCTTCGTTTTGGAAGAAGTTTCCCTAGCGAGTATAGGACCCAATCAATGAACAGTCTAGGATGGAGAAGGGCAAATGCAAGTGTGGACAAAACAAATGCATTTCCTATAGCACTTTTAAGATTGGAATGACATTTAAAGATTATGTCACTGGCACGGAATATTATATTATGCAATATATTAACTGTACCATGTAACATATGTTGTCTATATCCACTCGTAAAATAGACTAAAGTTTTCAGTTTAATTTAGTTTTTAGTTTAAATAAAGAAACCATGTATTACCTCCCGTTCTTTAATTAAATGATCAGGAGAAGGCAGGGAAGGGGAGTACTTACCTATGATCGCGCTCCTCTGCTGTTCCTCTGACAGGTCCCGACGGACCTTTGCAATGTACGTGCATGTGTGTTTATTGCCAAGGCACATTGGGACCTGTCAGAGGAACAGTGAAGGTGCATGATCGCAAGTAAGTTTTCAGTATTCCCTGCCTAATGGTTTAATTTAAGAATGAGAGGTAAGACTCCTTTCCCCCTGTTCTTGAATTAAACTGGAAAAACCTTATTCTATTTTACCAGTGGAAATATGTAAAATGTGGCAAATTCAAAAAAAGGGGTATACCACAGGGATGTTGAAATGTAGTACACGGGAGCATATAAGGGAAATTTTCAATAAGGATGCTTAAAGTCCATTGGCCAGATTTGTAGAATGCTGTCAGGGTGACATCATTAACATTCAGGGTGTGCAACATATTCCTATGGACAGTAAAGGAAGGCATTGGGAGACCAGATTACTGTGATCTGAATTCAAATGTATATTTTACTTTTACTAAAACACACATGTTGGTTACCCGCCCCAAACCCCAACTGATCTATTCAGCACATTATTAGATGTATTATTTGCCAGATATTTAAGTATAATTATTGCCTCCATTCTGGCAGAGTAAACTATCTCCTTCCTCCATGCAGTCAATCAAGGCTGTGACTGCTGACATCACAACCAATGATTGACTGCTATTTCCCCTGTCTCCACTGCACATGCTCAAGGGAGGAGGCAGATACATTTTCCAGAATGAAAGAGAATTTATCTGGTTACAAATGCATATAAAAAACTGGAAACTCAGCAGTTGGGATTGCAGACAGATAACCAAGTAACCAGTGTTTTGTTTTAAGGGTGGACATGCCCTATAAGGTCAAGCATTCCAAATGAAGTGGCATCCTGGTTTCTATTCTATCTCTCTGACCAAACTTACTCTGTATCTTATGCTACCAGCACCTCTTCTCCGGTTCCTCTTAATGTGGGGGTGCCGCAGGGGTCTGTTCTTGGACCATTATTGATCTCCCTCTACACTATTTCCTTGGGAGAAGTCATTAGTTCTCTTGGCTTCAAGTATCATTTATATGCAGATGATACACAAATGTACTTGTCCAAACCTACACTCACTCCTGACATCCAATCACGTGTCTCTGACTGCCTTCTTGCCATCTCCTCCTGGATGTCTCAATGCTACCACAAACTAAATCTTTCTAAAAATGAACTGATCATTTCCCCTCCTAAACCTAGTCCTGTGTTATCTTTCTCTATTTCTGTTGACAATACCTGCTGCCTAGGGGTAATTATTGACTCCACTCTCTCCTTTTCTATCCACATTAACTATTTTGCGAAAACCTGACACTTTTGCCTTCACAATATAGTAAAGGAAATATATATATAAGGACCCGAGGATGTATTTTATCTGGTCCACTGCTATGCTTATGCATGCTCTCACACTATCGAGCATGGACTATTGCAACCTACTACTTACTGGTCTTCCTACTTCCCACCTCTCTCCCCATTAGTCTATACTTAACTCTGCCACACATATTGTTTCACTCTCTAATAGACAGGATCCCAAATCTCCTCTGTACCGGACAACAATCTGGCTCCCCATTAAACAGCAAAGTTAAATCATTCCCCGAAACTTTAAACCCCTTAGCTATGCTGCTCCTCCTTATATTTCAACTCTAATGTCCCCATATGTTCCTGCCTGTACCCTCCACTCATCACAGAAACAGCTCCTGTACATACCCCCCACACGTACTGCTTCCTCTCACCTTAAACCTTTCTCTCTCGTGGCTCCCATCCCCTGGAACTCTATTCCCCACACTCTATGTCAAGAAACCTCAATTAGCAGGTTTTAATCTAGCCTTACATTCTATCTATCTGGTAACCAGTACATTATCTGATTGTTTTATTTGCACTGAATAAGTCCCATTCCATTGTATCTGTATGTTACCCACCTAACTAGATTGTAAGTTCTACGTGGCAGGGACCTCCTTTCCTCTTGTGGCAAAGTTTTAGCACTTATATTTATGCAATTTATATATTCATGCACTGAACTATCTATGTATATATCCTCCTTGTATGACTTTTTGTATTTTGTTACTGTACAGCGCTGTGTCCCCTAGTGGAGCTTTATAAATAAATTATACCTACAAACATACAAATATCAACATTTCTTTGATGTCTATCATTGGTGGGATTTATGGATCGCTCATTAATCAATTGACATTTATGATTAATATGTTAACTAGTTAATTTAATGTGATTCAATTATAATATTTAATTAGATTAGGGTTAAGAATGAGTTAATGTACTATTGGGATTAGATCATTTTGAAGGTGTATCTTCTATATTACAATTTGCATTTGTTTTCTTTTGTATTTCCCCATATGTATTTGCACATCAGGGAGATTTAATAATTACCCTCTGCTCTTCTCTTCCTTCCAGGCTCCTGCAATCCGTGCAATATCTTGAATGCATCCCTCTCTTTATACAAGACAATATCTTGCTGGCACTAGCTGTTGCTGCCTGGCACTGTGTGCTACCTTTAACTTTGTTATTCACAAAACCCCAAGATCCTTTTCCAATAGGGATTCACTTAACACAGAGACATTCACATAGTATAAGTAGCACAAGGATTTTAAGTCCAAAATGAATCACATACACAAACCTTGCTGAAAATACCCACTTCAAATCATTAATAAACAGATAAAAAATAAATGGCCCCAACACAGAACCATGTGACACCCCATTTAGTCCATATTGATAAGGCTCCATTAACAACAATTCTCTGCATCCTATCCATCAACAAACTTTCTATCCATATACAAATGTGCCACCCCAGTCCAACAGACCTTAGCTTATACACAAGTTGCGTATGGGGGGACTGTATCGAAAGCCTTAGCCAAATTCAAGTGTACAACTCTACTGCTTGCCAGAGTTTAAATTCCTACTAACTTCCTAATAAAGCCAAGCAAGTTAGTTTAACAAGATCTATTCTTCATTTATCCTTGTTGATATTTCTTATTAGGTCAGTCCTTGAAACCTACTCTAGAATATGTTCCTGTATCAAAGTTTCCATTATCTTCCCTACCACTGAAGTTAAACTTACAGGCCTGTAATTACCCAGCTGTGAACAACTACCCTTTTTGAATATTGGATTTTTTTCCAATCCAGAGGCATACTTCCAGACATGAGGGAATCTGCAAAAATAAGAAGCAATGGCCTAGATAAAACTGAACTTAGCTTGAGGATGTATTTTATCTGGTCCAGGGGATTTATTAATATTAATCTTATTTAATTGTTTCTGCAGCGTATCCTAAGCTAACCAAAGTATACCTGCATATTTTACACTATTATTGCTACTATACACTATGCTATCTGAAATTGGATCTTCTATAGTGTATACAGAGGGAAAAAAACTGTTCAAGACATTGGCTTTATCACCATCACCTGTAAATTAATTAATGATGCCACATTTTCAGTCTTCATCTTCTTACTATTAATATACTTTTATATATTTTATATAATAATTGTTTAGGGTTAGTGGTGCTTTATTCAGCTATCCTAATGATGTGGGTGTTTATTTGGTGACCTTTGAGTGCCTACATGAATACTTTTTGATAATGGAGTTTGATTGACAGTAGGCCCAAGATATCTGCACCTGGTCCACAGAAATTATTTGTCATATTCACATTAGAGGACATCTATACACATTTAAATAGATCTTTCACACAGGGTCTGGGGCACCTGGAAATTTTTTGGATTCTTAACTTTCTGTATTTTTTTTTTCTTTTCTTCTGTACTCGTTGGGTATTTTTTTTATCACTTCTTCATATCATGTTCTTCTTTCTTTCTTTTGTTATTTTTACTGTTCTGGTTTCTTTTTTTACTTTTCTGCTCACTTTTGTTCTCTTCATTATGGTTTCCTGCTCTCTTTGTTTTGTGTTCTGTTTTTGTCTATTATTTTCTGCTTTATTCCATTCTATAATATTTTGTTCTCTTCTTTTATTTGCTTTTTGTTTTCTTCGGTTTTCTTCTGTTCTTTTTGTTCTATTCACTTTTTATATCTCTATTTTCCTTTCTCTTCAAATGAAAACAGATGAAAACAGAAGGGAAAAATAGTGGAACAGAGAATAGAAGAAAACAGAATAGAAGAGAACAGGGGAAGAAAAGATAAAAAAACAGTGAATTAAAGAGAACAGAAAAGTTCATAGAAGAGAACAGAAAAGAAAATAAATTATGAGAACTGAAAAGATGAAACAAGAGAAGAGGATAAAAGAGAAGATGGAAACAAGATACGATAGATAGAGCCCTCTTTAACAAATTTGTATAATCAAAATCAAAAAATCCTGTGATTTAACAACATGCCTACCCCAGCAGTTGTCTATACTTACCATCCCCACCACCCAAATGCCAAGATTATTATTTGTACTTACCTTCCCCTGGTCCCAAAAGCTCAAATACTTCCCTGTCTACTCCAGCGTGTATGTTTTGTGGTCTTGGAATCCTCTTTAAATTTAATGAGGTGGTGCTTATTGCAGCTGTAAATCATTAGCTGTGGGCTCACCATTTGCAACACAGCAGAAATCCATCTTCAGAAGGGTATGCCTGCATTACCAGGGATGTAAGTAAATATAACAATATCTGGCTTTGGTGGGGTAAGATTTTACTGCTAAGTATGGACCAGCCCTTTAAGTATTGTATGTTACAATAGCCAGTTTATTAAATGTTCTTTAGAAACATCAATGAAATCACCTCATGCTTTTCATTTACAGTACAAATACTGTAGATATATTGCATCCGACAAGATCTGAGCCTAACCCAAGCATAACATAAATAAAGGATAACATGGTAAAATAGTAACTGAGGTTGAATAAAGACATAAGTCCATCAAGTCCAACCTTTTCATCCTCTTTTTTTAACCCTACCTTACAGTTGATCCAAAGGAAGGCAAAAAAAAAAGTTAAAAGGGGGGGGGGGTTCCTTCCTGACTTCAAATGGCAATCAGAAAGTATCCCTGTATCAACCAGAACTGCAGTTTTTGTTTTAATACCAGTAATTCTCAATATTTTTTAGTTGTATAAACTTATCCAGCCCACTTTTAAAGCTATTCAGTGAACTTGCCATAACCACATCTGCTGGAATACAGTTCCACAGTTTCACAGTTCTCACTGTAAATAAATCTTTCCTAACCTGAAGATGAAAATTCTTTTCTTCCAATCTTAAAGGATGTCCATGGGTCTTCCGATATGACTGATTAGTAAACAATACACCAGAGAGTTTATTTTATGGCCCATTAATATATTTGTATAAAGTGATCATATCCCGATACAAACGTCACTTCTCTAATGTAAACAGTCCTAACTTGTCTAATCTGCCTGCATTGTCAAGCCCCTCCATTCCCTTTATTATTTTAGTTGCCCTTCTCTGAACTGCTTCCATTCCCAAGATGTCCTTTGTATATGGGATTCCAAAACTGCACCGCATATTCCAAATGAGGCCTTACCGGTGCCTTGTAAAGAGGGAGAATAGTATTTTTTTCACTTGAATCTATTCCCCTCTTTATACAAGACAATATCTTGCTAGTTCTAGCCGTTGGTGTCTGGCATTGTTTGCTTCAGTTAAGTCTGTCATCTACCAGAACCCCCAAATCTTTTTCCAGTTGAGATTAACTTAACACTGAGTTATTTATGGTTTAGGTGGAACCAGGATTTTTAAACCCCAAATGCATCACCTTACATTTATCAACATTGAATCTCATCTCCAATTCTGTTGCCTGTTTCTAATCTATCTAGGTCAGCTTGCAGCAATTGCACATCATTTGAAGTTTCCAAAGCTCTGCATAGTTTAGTGTCATCAGCAAAGACCTTGCTCTTAATGCCCCCTTCTAAGTCATTTATAAATGGATTAAAAAGAAGTTGTCCCAGTATGCAAACCTGATGCACTTCAGTTAGAACTTTAGCCCACATAGATGTAGCTCCATTGACCACCACTCTCTGTTTACGATCCAATAACCAATTCTCTATCCAAATGCAATGGATTAGGATCCTGCACACCTAAACCAGGATAGCAAATGAAGAAAAGTGCTGGGTGCTCTGGCACTGTAGCCGACAGTAAATACATACGAATGATGAATGTAGCTGGGCACACCAGTGAATGAAATCTTTATTTATGACATTTGGGAACCGATGTGGTTCCTTCTTCAGACAAACAGTTATATAATTTTCTATCCATGTACAGACAAACAGTGATATAATTCTCTATCCATGTACATTTTTTTTTTTTAGGCCAAAAGTCCTCCCTCTATACAATAGTCGCCTATGTGGCACATTATCAAAAGCTTTAGCAAAATCCAAGTATACTACATCTACTGCTATGGCAGAATCTAAATTCTTACTCACTTCTTCATAAAAAAAGTAAATTTGTCTGACACAATCTATTTCTCATAAATCCATGCTGACTACTACTAATAAGATCAGTTCTGGAGACAAAGTCAAGGATATGATCCTGTAACCAGACCCTTCCCTATCACTGATGTTAGGCATACAGGTCTATAGTTTCAGGTGGAACGACTAGCTTTTGAATATTAGCATGCTTTTTTCCAATCCAGCGGCACATCACCAGACAAAAGTGAATCTGAAAAGATAAGAAACAGTGGTCTAGATAAAACCGGACTAAGCTCTCTAAAGATCCGAGGATGTATTCCATCTGGTCCTGGGGCTTTTTTGATATATATTTTTCTTATTGTTTTTGTACCATATCCGCTGTCAGCCAGAGTGAATATTCCTCATTTATACCCTTCATATTATTACAGTCCCCACTATGAGGACTAGGATTCTCTATAGTGGAAAAAATGTTTCAGCACATTAGCCTTCTCGCCATCCTCTATAACCATCTCAGCCCCATTATTTAATGGTCCCACATTCTCGGACCTCATCTTGTTACTATTGATTTATTTAAAAAACATTTTGGGGTTAAAGGGTATCTCCACTCAAAAAATAAAGTTTAGGCATTTAGTTTTATTGACTGCCTTTTAAACCTCTCACCTCTTGAACTCCAGTACCTGTACCAGACCCTTGTACCTTTGGAATTCTGTGATGACACTGAATTCTACATTGAATCATTATAGGACCTGGTATAGTTATACCATTTTTGACTTTAAAGCGACTCTTCTTTATGTTTTTATGTAGGATAGCATACATATTAATAGGGAGTAGATGGGGTGGTTATACATTTTTAAATGCTTTTAATGCACTTTTTTTTATCCAAATCTATGTAAAATAAAGGATTTTTAGATATATTTTTCAAACTAGGATGTTGCAATATGTTTTTCTCTATTTAGTGCTAACATTGCCTAAAGGTAGAGCTAAAGCTAAAATGTAACTGAGCCTACAGTAAATAGATTACAAAATTCCTATTTATCCTCTATAATTTGCAGGCTTATGGCTTTTTTGCAGCCAATTAATTAGAAAAAGGTCAAAGGCAGGTCTTTAAGTAATTGCTTGACAGCTCTAAATAGAAAAGTGGTGAAGAACCCAGTTAACACGAACAGCTATGTATCACCTCAGATTAATTCGGAGGAGAAAAACACCATTGATTGTTAATGAATCATATATTCTATTTAGGCTCTTTAGTTTTAGCATTTCTCTAATGCACATAAGGTTAACAAATGTGTCCAGAATGATAGACCATAACAAAGTCTTAAGAACATTTTAAGTTAAGTTGTTTACTGTTAACACAGATGCACATGTTGGTACTGAGGAGTTAGCAATGTAAAATCCCAAAGCCCAAACCCCATAATTATCCCAGTATCACCTTGTTTTGAGGATCCTTTCCTGGAGTCCTGGACCACTGACATTTGCCCCATGACAGACAGGTCCCCATGAGCTGGGGATACCATATATGTTACATGTCACACAACATTTTGGGGACTTAATCCCCTTCTTCAGGTGGTCCCTGAAACATTGTGCGACACACAATGTCTTGAATTTGAATTAAAAGTATCACTATAATAAGAATGCGCCCTGATTTTCACTTATACGTTCAGTCTTTACCTCTAAAGGCAGTAGTCCAGGTACACAGCTGCTTTCACTTACTTGGTAAGTTCTTATCCACCTATCTATATTGGAGACAAATGAGCTTAGGCTATAGCCAAGATATTCTCAAGGTTTGGTTGCGTGGGTCATATATAGGTCTCAAGCACATCCTTTTCCTAGGTTTACAAAAGTTGGGAAGAGTGCACTACAGAAATGTAAAGAGTTATGTTCCATGGTCATAGTCTACCTTCCTGTGACTATTTCTAAACTACCCTTAATGTAACATAGTAACATAGTAACATTGTAACATAGTAATTAAGGTTGAATAAAGACATACGTCCATCAAGTCCAACGTATTCACCCTTTTTTTAACCCTACCTAATAGTTGATCCAGAGGAAGGCAAAAAACCCAGCTAAAAAGGGGGGGGGAATTCTTCCTGACTCCAAACAGCAATCGAAAGTATCCCTGGATCACCAATCTATATGTATTAATACCATTAATTCTCAATATTTTTTAGTTTTAGAAACTTATCCAGGCCCTTTTTAAAACTATTTAATGAACTTGCCATTACCACATCTGCTGGAAGACAGTCCCACAGTTTCACCATTCTCACTGTAAAGAAACCTTTCCTAACCTGAAGATGAAACTTCTTTTCTTCCAACCTTAAAGGATGTCCACAAGTCCTCTGATATGACCTATTAGTAAACAATGCACCAGAGAGTTCATTGTATGGCCCATTAATATATTTGTGTAAGGTTATCATGTCCCCACGCAAACGTCGCTTCTCCAATGTAAACTGCCCTAACTTGTCTAATCTGCCTGCATATTCAAGCCCCTCTATCCCCTTATTAATTTAGTTGCCCTTCTCTGAACTGCCTCAATTTCCAAGATGTCCCTTTTGTATATGGGACTCCAAAACTGCACCGCATATTCCAAATGAGGCCTTACCATATTCCAAATGAGGCCTTACCAGTGCCATGTAAAGGGAGAATAATATTTTTCTCTCTTAAATCTATTCCCCTCTTTATACTAGACGATATCTTGCTAGCTCTAGCCGTTGCTACCTGGCATTGTTTGCTATAGCTAAGTCTGTTATCTACCAGAACCCCCAAATCTTTTTCTATTACAGATGCACTTAACACATATTATTAAATCCTAAATGCATCACCTTACATTTATCAACATTGAATCTCATCTGCCATTCTGCTGCCCATTTTGATAATCTATCTAGGTCTGCTTGCAGCACTTGCACATCATTGGAAGTTTCCAAAGCTCTGCATAGTTTAGTGTCATCAGCAAACACCGAGACCTTGCTCTCAATGCCCCCTTCTAAGTCATTTATGAAACAGATTTAACAGAAGCGGCCCCAGTACAGAACCCTGAGGCACCGCTTAGAACTTTAGCCCACATAGATGTAGCTCCATTAACCACCACTCTCTGTTTGCGATCCAATAACCAGTTCTCTATCCATGAACAAATGTTTTCTCAAGGCCAACAGTCCTCAGTTATACATTAGTCGCATGTGGCACAGTATCAAAAGCTTTCGCAAAATCCAAGTATAAACATCCACTGCTGTGCCTGAATCTAACTTCTACTAGCTTCTTCATAAAAACCAATTAAATTTGTCTGGCATGATCTATTCTCTATAAATCCATGCTAACTACTACTAATAAGATGAGCTTGGAGACAAAGTCAAGGATATGATCCCGTAACAAAGTTTCCAGCAACTTCCCTACCACTGATGTTAGGCTTACCGTTCTATAGTTACCAGGCTGTGAACGACTACATTTTTTGAATATTGGTATTACATTGGCTTTTTTCCAATCCAGTGGCTCATCCCCAGACCAAAGCGAATCTGAAAAGATGAGAAACAATGGTCTAGATAGAACTGAACTAAGCTCTTTTAAAATCCGAGGATGCAATTCATCTGGTCTTGGGCTTTATTGATATTAACTTTGTCTAATTGTTTCCGTACCATATTCTCTGTTAGCCAATGTGAATACTCTTCATTTCTTCCCTGCATATTATTACAATCCCTGCTGTAAGGACAAGGATTCTCAACAGTAAAAACTGATGTAAAAAAATGGTATAGCAAGTTAGCCTTTTCGGCATCCTCTACAACCACCTCAGCCCCATTATTTAATGGTCCCACATTCTCAGTCCTCATCTTTTTACCATTTATATACTTAAAGGGTATGTCCACCCTTAAATCACCTTTTAATATGCCTTCCCCCTGGTCCCCCAGCCCAACCGCATAGTTTTATTTAGAAAGCCCCCCAAACTCTTACTTACCTCCCCTCTTCCCGCCGCGCCCCGGCCCTCTGCTTGCGAGAAATGCAAGCAGAGGGGCGGGGACCGGCAGCCGCGTCTGTGATTGGCTGAGCGGCAGCCAATCACGGACGCGGCTGCCGGCAGCTCACTTCAGCGGAGGAAAGAGGAGAGGTAAGTAAGAGTTTGGGGAGCTTTCTTTAAATAAAATTATGCGGTTGGGGCTGGGGGACCAGTGGGATTACTATAATAAAGGGGTTAAACGCTAGGGAGGGAGGGAATCGGGAGAGGGAGGGAGAGGGGGGGGAGGGAGGGGGAGAGGGCTGCAGTACGCATGCCAAACTTCTCCCGGAGGCAGGGAGGAGGCAGAGTCCTATATGGACTCTGCTATCCTCCTGGTGGGCAGTTTTGGGGACTTAGGGGGGGGACTACAGGAGAACCCTATGGAGCTGGGATGTTAGGCAAGGATTAAAATACACTACACAATGGGGCCAGTAGTTGGGGGGATTATAGTTTTGGGGGTGGACATGCCCTTTAAAAATAATTTTGGGTTTGGACTTGCTTTGTTCGGCAATCCGTATTTCATTTTCTATTTTAGCTAGTTTAATTGCTTTCTTGCACTCTTAGAGCTCTTGTACTCCCTGTAAGCCTGTTCTGTTCCCTCTGTTTTCAAAATTTTAAAAGCCCCTTTCTTTTTTTCCATTTCCCTTTTTACCTGAGCATTATGCCATGCAGGAGCGACCTACTTTTTTTTACACTTGTTCCCTAAAGGTACAGATTTAGAAATGTAATAGTTTAATATCCCTTTAAAAGTGGTCCACATCTGCTCTGTATCTTTTCCTAGAAACAATGCCCCCCAGTCTATGAGCAGGAGTGATTCCTTTAACAGCATAAAATTATCTTTCCTAAAGTTAAAAGTTTTTGTTAACCCAGTGCACTTTAGTTTTTTGCAACCTATATTAAATGACACTATATCATGGTCACTATTCCCTAAGCTTCCCATTACCTTCATCTCCAAAATGAGCTCAGGGTTATTAGATATCACCAGGTCCAACAACACATTCTGTCTAGTAGGAACTTCTACCATCTGTGAAAGAAAATGCTCATATAGGAAATTTAAGATACCTTTTGAGGTGCTGGCAGTTCCCTTACTCCAATCTATGTCAGGGTAGTTAAAACCCCCCATAACCAAAACATGCCCCATACCAGCAGCCTTTGCCAACTGCATATGGAGATTCATTTCCACCTCCTCCCCGGCATTTGGCGGCCTACAACATACTCCAACAATTAATTTACCTACCTTCTTGCTTCCTGTACACAGTTCCACCCATATTGTTTCTGCCGTATCGTTTACGCCCCCATCTATTCCATCTTTTAAATTTGGATTCAATTCCTGTGAATTGTTGTGTGAATTTGTGTGAATCATTTAGCCATGATTCTGCTATACCAATCACATCATACCTTTCCTTTAAAGCTATTATTTCAAGTTCCCCGTTTTTTCCAGCCAGACTTCTTGCATTTGTAAACATACATTTTAGATTATCAATTGATTTACTACCATACATGGTCGTACATGCCTCCTTATCCTCTATGCTCCCCCTTCTCCATCATCCGTTCTGTTAATAGCCCCCTGATCCCTAACTTCTCTATCTACCCCTGTGTAGTTCAACATACCCTCCCCCCTATACCTAGTTTAAAATCTCTTCCAACCCCCTAGCCATCTTCACCCCCAAAACAGCTGCACCATCACCATTGAGGTGCAATCCGTCTCTACTAAAGAGCCTGTAGCCAACAGAAAAGTCAGCCCAGTTAAATGTAATGTTAAACATGTTGTTATATGTTGCTAAATTACCATAAGCCTTCTTTTTATGGTCTCGTTCAGTGAAGAATGACAAAAATCTGTGACACACTGAACAAAATTAATTGTATAACAAATGAATAGGATTTTTGATTGCGCAGTAAGATTCCTACCTATTCACAGGAAATAGTTTAATGTGGCTACCATGATAGATTTTGTGTCAATATGCCTTGTTTACTAACTGGTGGATATACTGGCTCTGCTTTTGTAGTGCACTTGAAATAGAAAAGTAATTAGCAAAGTGACAGGCAAACAGGCATACTTACATTGGCTCTTCTTGGTTTTTTTTTTTCTGTCAGGAACTATTTTAAATAAGAAGAACGGCAGTAAAATAAGTACAAGGTGACAGGGTAACAATTTAAGCTCCTTTACATTAAAGATAGGAATAGCGGCTATTAAATTATAGAAAGTGTGTCTTAGGAATTTTCAAATTATAAGTTAAAATATGGGTTAAGCTGGGTACATGCATATATTGCATATATTGAGGCTGTATCTCATTTATGAAATCAGCAGCATTTTTGGAAAATCATCTATTTAATTCTGCAGGCTTCTTCAGCGTGGGTCAAGGACCCAGATACATAGTTACTCAGTTAATTCTATAGTGATGTTACCCTCACGCTCCCCACATTTAAGATGTTATGTAAATAATGATATGTCTAAGATAACCCCAATTGTGGCTCTGCATGATAAAATTAATTGTACTGTGTAAAATAAATCTAGTTAATAAAACTAATTTTCCATGGGGTGAAATAAGTCATTATATTCTGACTAAGGTATATTGTAAACTGTTACTTAGACAGTCACCAGCAAATAGGATAATCATGCAGGTATGAGAGTAGACCCAGGCAATCCTGCCACACTGTGTTGTTTTAAATTAAACATGTTATGTTCATACTTATTAGTATTCACCACGGCAAGTTCCACATTTGTAGTTGCTTATGTTACGTTGGGAGCACAGGATACTGATTAGCTTTATAGATTAAAGGGCATGTCCACCCCCAAAACTATAATTTACCCACTACTGGCCCCACTGTGTAGTTAAAAAAAATCCTCACTTTACATATCTTCTCCTTATGGTTCTCTTGCAATGTCTGTGCAATGTCCAGGAAACTGGAGAGTAGGAGCTGTCTTCCCGTCCAAAAGGTTTCTGCCTCTGATCTGTCCTCTCAGTTGTTTGTGTCATGTGCATGTATATTGTGTATTCTTGTAAGTTGGGGTACACTTATCTGTAGCCTCAGAGTTTGTATTCAGTAAGGTAACAATAATCTGTCCTTCCAACAGGTGGTAACAGGATCTTATACACTGGATATTGTGTTGCATTCGCTATCACTCCAAACAGATCAGCCCCTTTAGTAGCACACACCACAATCTACTTACACATTCCTTCCTCCTAGCCATAGAGAGCAGGGGAGTCTTATCTCTCATTACTCACTGATACCACCTGCAGGCTGGAGGTGGTATATAAGGAGCCTTGGTGTATATGTCCATTACAATACAAATCACATCCTGTGTAGCAGACAGACTTTTTTTGGGATTACAATTCCTTTCAGTATTCACATGGAGCAGACACAGGGGTGCCATTTTGACCATACCATATAATCTCAACTCTGTAAGTAAGTTTATATATTTTGTATATTTTCTCTTGAACCTAATATAAGTCAGTGCTATACTTTATATACATTTATTGATAGTCATTTAAATGACAACAGTAAGATCGTACTCACATACATATAAACCTTTCCTATATCTAATATCCTATACCCCCCACCTCATTGGTAGCTCATAAAAACTCATTGAGAGCTATCACAAGTGGACCTCTCAAACTATGCTCAACCTACATTTCTAATTTCACAGTTGGGGCAACAAGACAAGCAACAAATGAGGGATATGCAATTACATTTACCTTGACATCAAACAGATAAAGCATGAAAGTTATTTATTTCCAATTCAAGAAGGCATAATCTATTTGTGATAGTGTATTAAGGGCCATATTTGTAAAGGGGCAGTAGTGGTTGTAAATCAACGATTATTGTCATAAATTTATGAACAATTTTGTATATTTACGACAGTTGTAGATTTACAATCAGTTTATGTAAGATTAATGTTCTGTCTAATGTACAGTGAGTTTCTTGAACAAAGATTATGTCTAGTTTGTTTTGAGCTAGTAATGAGAAAACAACTGTAAGTTCGATCACACCTACCTCTCATATTCCAGGGCAGAAATTTAAAGGGCATGTCAACCCCTTTTGCTAATTTTTAGCATATAGTAGGGCTAGTTCCCCCAGCCTCAACACATGGCAATAATATATTTTCAAGAAAGTCCCCCAATCGTTACTTACCTTCTCTCTCTCCTCCGCCGCACTGCCCGGCCTTCTGCTTACACGGAACTGCAAGCAGGGGCCGGACCAGCAGCTGCTTGCAGTTCTCTTGATAAGGGGACTTGTCCCCTTATCAAGTCCTTGTGTCTCCCTGTAAAATTTTGAATGTTGCTCCTTGCTTGTTTTGCACTAACTGCACATCTTTAGCAAACAGTCCTGTTCTTCTTAGGTCCTGTCTAATGCCCCAGGGTTTGGTTGAGCTGGAGAGCCTGCCTTTTCCCTTTAAAGTTAAAATGTATTCAATAATGGTGGGTAGTTCTTCAAGGTCACATGATAATCAAGGTCCATATACACTGAATCACTGCTGCTCATATGCTGCATGCAAGCTGTCTAAAAAAGTATAAAGGAGATGAGAATGAGCCTTCCCTGCTAACAGCATGTGCATCATGGTCAATCCTAGAGTGCCTATTCTTTAACATTTGGTAAAGGGCTGGCAGAAAGAGGGGGTTATGTAGTATAGTATTTCCTTTATTGCCATCAGCCTTTAAACAGGATTGCTTTTAACCTTCCAGGGCCAGACTTTCCCACAATTTCATACACACAAAAGGCAGGTGCAGTCTCTCACATAGGGCTCCCCAGGGTCCAGCAATCCAATCCTAAGCAATACATTTGGAGAAGATGCACACTGCAGGCCAAACTTCAACTTATTATTCAAACATCACATGTGCAAAACATTGAGAGGGACACGCCCCTTCCTCAGGTTTGACCTGCAGTGTGCGTCTTTTCCGAATTTATTGCTTCGGATTGAAATGTGTTACACACTTATGGGCATTCGCACATAGGGGCAAGGTGGGGCATTTGCCCCCACTGGATTTCGTTTTTTTTCCCGTTTTTTTTTGTCTATGTGTTGGATCATCATCTGCCTGGTCTGTACCCTCCCTTAATTATCTATCTACCTGTGTGCTGTGTTCTGCGCTGGCTGTTTGTCCCTGTGCCCAATTCCGTGATGTCCCTGCAGCGCTATGCTTTGGCTTTAGGACCCAGGAGAGTGGGAAATCCGAAATTATCTCCCATTGTCCAAAGATCATCACCTGATGCCTGCTGCTATATCAATATGCATATACTTCCCACGCGCATGTTCAATGAAGGAGGAGCGGCTGAAGACAGAACCAGGAACCTTTCGTGTGATCTGTGAGGTAAGCAACTGAAGCAAGCTGCTTTGCTATGCAATGCCATATGTGCTTAGTGTGTGTGGTGGGGAGTCACTGGGGTGTTACTGATGGTGGTTTTTTTTTTGTGCTGCTGTCTGATGTTTATTTTTTGCTTAAGTACTATCCCCTGGTCCTGGGCTGGGTTTTTAAGAATTGTGTGGGTCACTGCCTGGGTTGGGCTGTTAGTGCTGCTCACTAGGGCATTGCCTGGGACAACAAGAGTGTGAAAGTGTTTGAAAACTACAGCTTCCAGCATTCCCTGAGTGTTTGTAGATCTACTGGTGGCCTCTCCCAGTTTAAAGCCTGTGTAAGTGTGTGTGGTCACCGATGGTGGGTTGTTGGTGCTGCCTGTTGTGTTTTTTTAATTATTATTTTTATTGACAAATGGGTGAGAGGGGAATTGAATGGGATTATTAGGTTGAGTCAGGGTGTGCTGTGGGGTGACTGGAGGTTGTGACCCTGAGATTGTCTCTGACCTTGGGACTGTTCTGAGAAAAGGGTAGGGGTGACTGAGCTGCACTTCTAACTTAAATACTTTAATCAGTCTAAATCTAACCATGTCCATGTTGTGGCCAGTTTAAATATTGTATAACTTCTAACTAGTTTCTTTAAATATCCCATTCATGTGTGCAAGCACCAATCATTCACAAGCCACACCCACAAAAAGAAGCCACACCTACTTTTCCTTTGTGCCCCCCTCCCCGAGAACTTCCTGCAGATGCCCATGTACACATTTTTATGATAATGGGCAACCGCCGTAAGCATTGACAGGTTTTGAAGTACATTACCAAAATTATTTTGACACAAGAAAATCTGTTCAATGCAGAAAAAAAAAGGTACAGGAAATAAACTTTTGGGTGAGGGGTTAAACAGAGGCAGGGAACTCCTTTAGGACCTTGCTAAATACATTGAAAAGTTGGATTACTCATTGTTGATTAAGGTGATGCATTTGGCGTTTAACAATCCTTGTGTTGCCTTTACTATAAATGGCTCTGTGGCAAGTGAATATCTGTTGGAAATAGGGGGGGGGGGGGGGGGTTATACAAGTGCTTTAAAAAGCACTGTTAAGGCCTTATTTGGAAAATGTATAGCAGTTTTGGAATCCTGTTCATAAACAGGACATCATGGAAATGCAAAAGACCTTGACTATGCAGACAGATTAGACAAGCTAGGGTTTTTTACACTGGAGAAGTGGTATATGTAGGGGGATATGATAACTTTATACAAATATATTAATGGGCGTACAATAAAGTCTGGTTCATGCTTATGTTTTAGAAGAAAATAAGTTTCATCTTCAGGTTCGGAAATATGTTTTTACAGTTTTGCAAGCATTGTAAGGAGTGAAAGGTTTTTAATAATCTTAATACTTTTTTCCTTAAAGGGTATGTCCAGCCACAAAATAAAATTTTAGATAACCCCTCCAAACCTTATTTTGGCATTATTCATTTTTCAGAAAGATGCCCCTGAAGAGACTTACCTGACCCGGTCCCTCATCGCCTCCTGCTGCTGCTGTCTTGTATTATATAAATCTTATATTTTTATAAATTTTGCAAAACACACACATTTTGTCTGAAGTAAATCAACATAAAATTTACTGTACAATTAGCAAATTAATGTCTTAAACGGTGCATGAGCATTAAAGGACAAGTATACTCACCTCGCTCCTCTTCCTCCATAGCTGCATAGTACCCAGGGTGAGGACCTAAAATCGCTAAGTCCTCACCCTGGGTTTCTTTCTTAACTCCTGCACTACTTACCCCAAATCTGCTTCGCCGATCCTTCGTTCCTCCTCTCTCTTCCTGCTTCAATGACAGATTGCGAGGCAGCCAATAGGAAGATACGCTCTGCAAGGAGGCGTGTCTTCCAATTGGCTGCCTCGCGACTGTCACTGACAGTAGGGAGAGGTGGAACAGTCTGGATCGCCGAAGCAGATTTGCGGTAAGTTAGTGCAGGAGTTAGAGAAAGAACCCAGGGTGAGGACTTAGCGATTTTAGGTCCTCACCCTGGGTACTATGCTGCAGTGGATCGGGGAAAAGGTGAGTATAATTGTCCTTTAATATAATACCTAATCTCTGCATATGTATCAATTTTTATTGAATGAAAAAAAGCATTCAAGCTTCATGTTATGATAGCTCTATTAAAAGTATAACAGTTTGGAATGAATCTTGTGTTCAGACTTTGGATGGATTGGCTGCAGGGCCAGATTTATACTTTTTTCTCACCTAGGCCAGCAAGCTTGGGCTACCTTCTCTTAACCAGTGAGTTTTATTCCAAACCACACATCAACATACACTTTGGAACAAGCAATTAGGGTACCCACCAAGCGTCCAACTCCTCCCTGGCCACCTTACTGCCAGTATTCACATCCACTTAAACAAGTAGAATGCAAATTGGGGTGCTCCCATTTATTAGTACAGACACAGCAACAACACAACAAGGACTAGACAGCCCTCATTTTTTTGTTTAACACAATATACACTTTGCTTATTGAACTTATTCCCTCAGAAGTAGGGAAACCAGAAGTCTGCACCCAGGTAGGCAGTGTGCATATGGACGTTTTTTAATTTCAACCTTCTCTTGACACCTATTTAATTTCACATGAGCGGTATGTTTTAACTCAGTTGGGCTGCTCACTGGTACTGCCAATTGTTGCTGCCACTTTACTTATTTCTTAGTAGTGTGTAATAGCACATCTATTTATACTATTTATATATTTATGTACTGAACTCTCAATGTATTTATCCCCCTTGTATGACTTTATTGTATTTTGTTACTGTACAGCGATACGTCCCCAAGTGGCACTTTATATAAGGGATAATACGCTACATACAGTGTAATATAAGGAGATTAGGTCACCGAGGAGTTCCCTGACCATATAAAAGCAAGAGGCCATTAGGTCAGGGAACTTTGAGGTGAAGTAATATCCATATTACCCTGTAGGTAGCGTATTATTCCATATAATACATAAGGTAAAAAAAAGAAGAGAAATCCAACACAGGTACTGTCTCCCCCCCCCCCCCCCCCCCCCCCCCCCCCCCCAGTATTAGTAATGTAGATAACAAGCCCATTTTTCTACATACAAATAGGTAACTGCCATTTCTATCTCAAACCGGTGCTGTTCCGGTTCGTTACACTGACTGACTGAATTACTGTGCTGATAAGGAGCAAGCGCTTTCCTGTGAGTCATAATGGACTCGGCCACTTGCTCCTCCTTATCAGCACAGTAATTCATTAAGTCAGTGTACAAAAACTGGCTAGTTATCTACATTACTAATACAGGCAGGGAGAGAGAAATGGGGAGGTGCACTGGAATACAAGATGTCACTTAGTGACATCACTGAGTGACTGATTATATAGATTCTCGCTACTGCACCTCCCCATTGAAATGCCAGAGCCTTATGTATCATAGATAAACTATACTGAGGGGGATTCACAACTCTAATGTTATAGGGTGATAGCAGTTCCTGCTGCGATGTGATTCACTGTAAAAGTTTTGAGTGCCCAAAATCTATTAGCTGGAGTTAAGAGTGTTCCATAATGGCGTCTTATGAGTCTTATTGAGTCTTATGAGATACCTGTGCAGTCACTGCAAACCCCATTTTAAAGTTACGGCAACCTTTATTATTACTATTAGTATTTAGTGTAGGAGCCAGCAGTGCAATATTAGTGCCCACCACCATCTACCATCTTGCCTATTCACTAAGGTGCCATTGAGTTTAGTTTATCCAAATAAAATCTCCTTGTAAAAGGTCTCCACCACACTGTTGTGGTCACTGTTTGACCACCTTGAGTACCTGCCAGTGTAACTGGGATGCTCCATATTTTCTTTCAAAGAAATGCTTACTGACAGTTTAATGTTTTATAATAACCCCTTCATAGTTGGTTATGTCCCTTTTCTTCCCCCTGCCATGCCAGTGTGCACCATGGGGTTAACTCCACCCACTTCGGAGGCAGGACAAGAACTTAAAAGTGGTTCCCAGATACATTACCCTCAGTTGTTCTTGTCCTGCTACCGGAGGTGGACTTCTCACAGCTCTAAGGCTTACCTATAGAGGGTAGTGCTGATAGTGATTTACAGATTTGCGGCTGCAGAATGTGGATGTTGCCGGATTACAGTCCCTGCTGGTCTTAGGTATGAAGGAGACATTACGCGTGCCATTACCCACACGGGCATGCACAGGTTGGATTTACTTCACCCCGAAACTGCCTTACTCCTGCAAGACCCGGACTGTTGACGTCACAGTCTCAGGGAGCGGGCCTTGTAAAAATGGAAGTGAAAAAGAGATTCTCTCCCTTGCGGCTAAGAGTAGATTTTTACTAGCGTCCTGCCTTTGACCCCAGTGCGTTAGGAGACCAGTTGGTTGCTATGTCTCAAACCTGCTCTGATACTGCCTCTAAAGCAGAATCTTCTGTATCTGAGGATGTTAAATCCAAATCCAAAACCAAATCTGCTAAAAAAAGTTTTAATGAAATCTAAACATTTAATTTGTTCAAATTGTGAGTCTCCTATAGATTCTGGGAAATGTTGTGCTTCTTGTATTAATAAGGCTGTTAAAGCAGAGACTTCTAGTTCTATGTCTGAATTCTTTGATTAGTTTAAAGCTTCCATGATTGATACATGCAATACTATCAAGGATGATGTTACTAGGTCTTCTAAGAAACATAAAACTGCATAATAAAATAGTCCACTTGATAAAGAATTATCTGATGCAGAGGAAGGTCAGGTATCATCTTCTTCTATTGATAGTTCAGATTCAGAACCTGTTACAGGAGATTCTCAAAATTTTGATTTGGTTCTTATGGATTGCTTACTTAAAAAAATATATGTTACTCTAGGTTTAGAAGTTCCTAAACCTGAGGAGGGTATTATGGATAAAAATTGTAAAACTAATAGAAAGTCAGCCTTTGGTCTTCCGGTACTTGATTCCATCATTAGCTCTGGGAATATCCAGATAAAAGGGTTAGTCCCTTTCCTGGGTTCAATAAGAGATATCCATTCGATAATGCCTTTAAGAAAAGATGGGAAAATCTACAAGAAGTAGATTCAGCTGTGGCTAGAATTTCTAAAAGAACTACTATTGCTATGGAAGGATCCTCATCTTTTAAGGCTCCCATGGACACCAAACTTGAATCAGTGTTTAAATATTTATCTCTTAATGCATTGTCAGCTTTTAAACCTAATGTTGCTTCAGTAATTATGTCTAAAACTTGAACTGTATGGATTGATATATCTGTTGTATTCAATTAGATCAACTGGACTTGAGGTTTAGTTCTTGAAGACGTTTCGCTAGTCATCCGACTGGCTTTCTCAATTCAGAATGACTTGTACAAGAATCTTTGGCAATTATGTACCCTGGAAAATCCCAATTAGCATATCACAGCCAAGTGTTAAGGGCGTGATTGGATAGTGTGTTACAGGAACGCCCAGAGTATGGTGTCAAAACAGCATTGTACATGGCAGACAGTTGGTGTCGAACCCCCCCCACCTCTATTTAGGCTTGGTTTCTTTATTTTCACATAAATGGCCTCCTTAACACCTCTCTTGAACCAGTCACGTTCCTTTGCCAATATGTTAACATTACAATCTTCAAAGGTATGTCCTTTATCCTTAAGATGCAGGTACACAGCTGAGTCCTGACCCGAGGAATTGGCTCTTCTGTGCTGGGCCATACGTTGATGCAGTTGCTGTTTGGTCTCCCCCCACATACAAATCAGAGCATTCTTCACTGCACTGCGTATATGATGTCACTTTTCTTGTGTTTCGGTATTGGGTCTTTCGGATGTACCAATTGCTGCCTCAGTGTGTTGTTCGGTTTAAAGCAGACAGGGATACAGTGTTTTTTGAAAATTCTTCTTAATTTCTCTGAGACCCCTGCTACATATGGGATGACCATGTTCTTTCTTCTGTCTTGCTTTTGTCCTTCACTGTTGGTATTCGTGTTCTTTTCTTTCCTTCTACTTTTTTTGACGAAGGCCCAGTCTGGATATCCACAAGTTTTAAGGGCTCCTCTGAGATGTTTCATTTCTTTAGCCTTCCCCTCTGTGCTAGTGGGGATGTTCTCAGGTCTGTGTTGCAGGGTTCTGATGACACCCAGCTTGTGATCTAAAGGGTGGTGGGAGTCAAACATCAAATACTGAGCTGTGTGTGTTGGTTTTCTGTAAACCTCTACTTCCAGTTTACCATTTTCCTTAACTTCTACCAAGCAGTCCAAGAAAGCCAGTTTGTTGTTTTGTACCTCTTCCCTTGTAAATTTGATGTTTTGGTCTACCGCATTGATGTGTTCTTGTACAATGCTGTTTTGACACCTTACTCTGGGCGTTCCTGTAACACCTCTTAGCCACTATCCAATTACGCCTTTAACACTTGGCTGTGATACGCTAATTGGGATTTTCCAGGGTACATAATTGCCAAAGATTCTTGTACAAGTCATTCTGAATTGAGAAAGTCAGTCGGATGACTAGCGAAACGTCTTGAAGAACTAAACCTCAAGTCCAGTTGATCTAATTGAATACAACAGATATACCATGACCTGGATGAATGAGAACCTTCACATGTATGGATTGATCAATTAGCCTCAGCCATTCAGGAATTATGTTCTAACGATCAATTATTAGAAGGGGTGTCTTTTATTCATCAAGCAGCTAACTATTTAGCTGATGCTGCTTTAGATTCATTAACATTATCAGCTAGATCATCAGCCTTATCTGTAGTAGGTCGTAGGGCTTTATGGTTAAGGTCCTGGGCTGCTGACAAATTGGTTTCCTTACCTTTTAAAGGTGATCAACTTTTCGGTCCTGAATTAGACAAATTTATGGTTTCTAGTGAAGATAAAAATAAATTCCTTTCCCAGGATAGGAAATCTTCTAGATTTTCTAACAGACCTTCCTTTAGAATGGGTAGGTACAACATGTTCAGGTCTTCCAGAAAAAAATAGAGATTTTTTTTGTCTTCTCTCAAACCCTTCCAGGGAGGTAATTTCTCTTTTCTTTCGGGGAGAAAATCGTAAATCCTTTAGAAGAGGATTCCAAAGCAAAAAATCTGCCTTCTGAGCATGTTCGGGGACCATAACTTTGTAAGTAGGTGCTCACCTACTTCATTTTGCAGAGGAATGGTCCCTAATTACCACAGACAGGTGGATTATAAATGTGGTATCTGCAGGTCTGAGGTTTTGTACAAAATCCTCCAAGAAGGCTATTTTATTCAAGGGTTCCAAGGAACCCTGTGAAAAAAGGGCCTTATTGGGGGCAGTAAAACAGTTAAAAGAAAACGGAATTATTTCTGTAGTTCCTACTGCCCAAGTAAATAAAGGTTTTTATTCAAATCTTTTTGATGTACTAAAAAAAGAGGTCTCCTTTCGTCCAGTCCTAGATTTAAAGCTTCTAAGTAGAAGTAAAACATTGGCAGTTCAAAGCAATGCCCTTCAGGCTAACTTAAGCCCCTCGGGTGTTCACAAAATTAATGTCTGCTATTGCAGTGGCATTTAGATTAGAAGGAGTCAGACTGGCACCATATCTAGACAATTGGATAATTTGGGGGAATTCTATAACCGAGACCGGAAGGTCATTGAATTTAACACAAGTGTTTTTAAAGAAACAAGTTTGTTTAATAAACACAAACAAGTGTCCTAATTACAACTCAAAGATTAAGCCACTTGGGCATAATAATAGATACTTCGGTTGGAAAGTTCTTTTTGCAAGAAAAGAAAAGGATCAAAATTGTAAATTTGATCAAAAATCTAACTTGGGTACAATTTGTTCCTGCAGAGATGTGCATGGAACATTTAATAGTATTCCAGATCAATTTTTTTCATTTGGACAGAAACAAAATTAATTTAGATTGGGCAGAAAAGGCTTCAGTAACGCTCTCCCCCTTTTTCATTCCAGGAAGAGAAAACATTCTGACAGATTATTTAAGCAGAGGAAGTATCAGAACAGGAGAATGGTCAAATTAAAAAAAATTATCAAATGATCAGTCAAAGGTTTGGTATCTGAAATTGCCATCTAATGGCAAGTCAGGTAAATGCACTTTGCCTTAAGTATTTTTCTCGAGAGAAAGATCCCAAGGCCTTAGAAATAGATAATCTGTCTCACCAGTGGGAGTTCAATCTAAATTATTGTTTTCCTCCAATTCTAATGATTCCCAAAATAATTCAGAAACTGAGATCACAACCCAAAAATGAATTCTGATAGTTCCAGGTTGGCCCAGGAGAACCTGGTATTTGGAAATAATTCTAAGATCTCTAAAACCTCAGTTTTGATTGCCAAATATCCCGGATTTGTTGAGTCAAGGGCCTGTCTTCTTACCAGATCCAGAAAGTTTAAAATTGACAGCCTGGTTTTTGAGAGGGAACATTTAAAATCCCTGGGTTTTTCTGACACTGTTATTAAAACTTAAATGAATGCAAGAAAATTGACCACTTCCAAAGTATACCATCGTATTTGGAATAAATTTTTAGATTTTGCAGAAGGTGAAGGAATGATTGGGGTATGGCCCTTATCTTTAGTTCTAAAATTCCTTCAATCAGGAGTTGATAAAGGTTTATCTCTCAATTCGATTAAAGTCCAAATTTCAGCATTATCTTGGTTAATTTCTAAGGATTTGGATTCAGAGCCATTTTTGAAACAATTCCTTCAAGGCATTAAGAGGGTAAATCCTACCTATGTTTTACCTATAGCTCCCTGGGATCTAAATTTGGTTCTTAATGCCTTGTTTTCTCCTCCTTTTGAGCCTATGGAATCAGTAGACATTAAGTGGGTCTCGTTGAAGGTGGCCTTTTTGATGGCTATAGTATCTGCGAGAAGGGTTAGTGAATTAACTTCATTAAGAGTGGATGAACCATTTTGTTCTATTTTAAGAGATACAGTTATATTTAGAACTCCTCTAGGGTTTAGACCCAAAGTGGTATCTAAATTTCATATTAATGAGCCTATTATACTGCCTTCATTTTGCCCACAGCCTAGTAATAATAAAGAAGCTAAATTTCACTGTTTGGATCCTGTTAGAGTGGTAAACATTTATATTGAGAGAACTAAAGGATTTAGAAGATCACTATCATTTTTTTTTTAATTTTAAGGGGCCTGTCAAGAGATATGCTATGACTTCCGGGTTCCGGCGCCTGATGTAACGGCCGCAAAATTGGAGAGCTCCGTGCGCCCGCTCTAAATACCTGACCGGACCCGACACCCGTGCCCACCGCCGCAACATAACCCTCTGCCTACACCTAAGGAGAGCCCCAAGCGTTATATGGAGCGCTTCCTGTCGCAACAGATGGCAAACAAAAGCAAACAAAAGAAAACAGACCGCAGAGGAGAGGAATCCAAGATGGCGCTGGGAGGAAACTCACAGAACCTGCCTGATGCTGCCACAACCTCAGCCACACACCAACAGGAGAACCCTATCACCTCAAACATCTCCACTAAAGACTGCATGGAAATCGCACAAGAGGTATGAAAATTTCTAATTCCTGACCTCTCTGAATGCATTGATAAAGCAATATCAAAAGCACTACAGACAGTCACACAAGAACTGAAATCACATACAGCCAGAAAAGAGGAGGTGGAACAACGGGTGGCGGGAACGGAGACGGAAAACATAAACCTAGCTACACACCTGGGGGAATTACAACAAGAAAATTTAAGACTCCATGACAAATTGGAAGACTTAGAAAACAGGTCAAGACGCAACAACCTGCGCATAATAAGTATACCAGAAAACGTCAAGGGCTTGGAACTACAACTCTTGTGCTCCAAAAACATCCCACAGGCACTGGGTCTCGACATAGAACCACCTGTAGAAAGAGCACACAGACTGGCCCAACCTCGCCAAAACTCCAACAACCCAAGACCAACTATAGCTAGATACCTAAACTACGCACACAAAGCAACGGTCCTAAGATCATACAGAACCCAGAAGGACTTTATCTGCCAAGGCCACAAATTATTACTATTCGCTGATTATTCTATAGAACTGTCAAAAAAACGTAAAGCATACCAAAAAATATGTACCGAATTACACGCACGAAAAATTTAATTTACACTACTATATCCAGCCATCTTATCCATCCGTAACTCGGACGGAACAACAACAAACTACCAATCACCAGAAGAAGCAGAATTGGCCCACATGTCACACACAAGCTCCCCACACCATTTAACAGAAAATCTATCAACTATCCAAAAAAGACAAAACACATCCGGATCCAGAGAATCAACACCCCCAATCATTACCTAAAATAAAAACCTTAACACAAAACTACACGGGCAGCACATGGACTGCTGACCCACCGACAACGGCATCAGGAAAAAAGGAAAGTCTTCGGGGATTAAACTCCAACAAAATCCCCCAAAGGACGGTAATTAGAAGAAATTCTGAAATGCTTTATAACCTAACAAACAAAACTTATAAACTATCCCGACCCACCAACTGTAAGGTCGGAAACGTCAAACACACGTTTAATGAAGATGTAAATAGTTATGCATGTCTGGTTGTCAACAACACGAACCTCCCCACATCCATCATAAATATATACCTGGATGAGATTTCGGGTGACCCACTGTTTAAATACAATGTAATGTCTCTTTTGGCCGCTGATATATCAATTGATGTCGAGATGCCATGGGCCTGCGGGTGACTACCTGGAATGTCAAAGGACTTAGATCCCCTATAAAATGAACCAAAATACTATGCCACCTTAAACGGCTACATACTGATATAGCCTTACTTCAAGAAACACATCTGGTCCAAGAGGACATGTTTCGCATGCATAGATTCTGGGTGGGGCAGGTGATGGGCTCCCCAGCAATAGGCAAAAAGGCTGGAGTCATGGTTTTGCTACACAAAAATCTCCAGGCCCAGGTTGTGTCAAGCGAACATGACACAGAGGGTAGATACTTCAAACTAGTATTAAAACTCCAGGACAAAACCATATCAATCCATAACATATATGCCCCCAACAACCGACAGGCCCAATTCTACCAGGTGCTCACCCGCAGGATCCTAACAGATAACTGTAACAATATAATATTAGCAGGTGATTGTAACCAAATAATGTATACGTCTGAAGATCGCTCCAGCCAGAGCTCCAATCGCAACCACACGCCACCCCATCAATCTGTTCTACACACCACCATAACCTCCACGAGACTAATAGATACATGGAGAACACTCAACCCAGAAAGCCGAGAATACACGTTCTTCTCACATGCCCACCACACCTTGACCAGAATAGACCATATTTTTACGTCCCCACAACTAATAAAACAATTACAATCGGCCCAAATTGAAGACATCCTGATATCAGATCACGCCCCAGTATCAATAACAATCAAATCTACACGTACACCTCTAGACATCTCCACCTGGAGACTGCCCACATATCTACTGACAGATGAAAAATTACAACTCCAAATACAAAACTGGTGGTCAGTATACTCAGAAACCAACCAACAACACATAAACAACCCAACACTATTCTGGGAAACAGCCAAAGCAGTCCTTAGAGGACACTTCATATCATACTCAGCAAACATACGAAAACAAACAGAGATAAACTATTTCTCGACTAGAGATGAACTACGTAAAACATATACAAACTTCAAATTAACCCCCAACCCCAACACCAGAACAGAATGGCTGAATGCCAAACAAATATACAAGCTCTGGCTGGACCAATATAATATGCAGAGGGGACAACATTACCTACTGAAACTACACAAATATGGGGACAAAGCAGGAAGACTCCTGGCAAACCTAGCAAAAGGAAAAAAAACACCTGAAATATCACCAACAATCAGAAACAAGCAAAACAAATTAATCCACTCCCCAACAGAAGTAACAAACTACTTTGCGAATTACTACAAAGAACTCTATACCAACACAATGAAATCCACAAATAACCCAAACAACTGGTTACAAAAAGTCCCCCTCCCAAACCTAACCCCAGACCAAATATAAAGTTTGAACGCCCCGAAGCAGAACTCACCAAGACCATCAAAAACCTACACAACAACAAAGCCCCCGGCCCTGACGGGTACCCTACAGAATTCTACAAGCTGCTGCAACCACAAATAAACAACCTATTACTGGAAATATACAACAATGTACTGCAAACGGCCACCTACCCCCCCACATGGAAAGAAACCCACATCAAACTAATCCCTAAAAAAGGGAGAAACTTGGAAGACCCAGGCTCCTTCCGTCCAATATCTTTAATAAATGTAGATGCCAAAATACTATCTAAAATAATGGCGGACAGATTAGCCAACTTTATGCCAACCTTGATACAAGAACAACAAGTAGGATTTATATGCCACCGATCTGCAGTCACAAATATACGCAAAGTACTGGCAGTGCTACATACAGTGGCCAATAACAAAACAATCCCCAATGCAGCCTTTCTAACCATCGATGCCGAAAAAGCCTTCGATAACGTACAATGGGAGTGGCTCTTCCTGATACAAAAAAAAATGCAATTTACAGGACCATTTCTGAATCTGTTGAAGGCCATTTACAACACACCCTTAGCTAGAATACAAATCGTGGGACATTTATCCAAACAGTTTACTTTGGAAAAGGGTACCCGCCAGGGCTGTCCCCTCTCTCCTCTGCTGTTCAACCTAGCCTTAGAACCTTTAGCAAGATACATAGCGACCTCAGACAAAATCAAAGGCATAAACATAGGCAATAAAGAAATAAAGGCGACATTGTTTGCGGACGATCTACTTTTATTCCTTTCACGACCCCAACAACAACTCAAAAACCTCTTCAAACTATTTGAGACCTTCGGATCCCTATCAGGCTTTAAAGTAAACTTCAATAAATGCGAACTACTCCCCCTAAATTTCAACTACACCCAAAAAGACCTAGGACCAGACTCCCCACCGCTAACAGTAACTAACACAAGCATCAAATACCTGGGAATCAACATCAGAAAATCCACAAACATGATATACTCGATCAATTACCCACCACTCCTTAACAAAATCTTCAAGGAACTCAAAAACTGGACCAACCTCCCAATATCCTTAGCAGGCAGATGCCAATTAATCAAAATGATCAGCTTCCCCCGTCTACTATATCATCTACAAAACATACCAATGCTACTACCTCGTAAGGACCTAAAAGCCATCAATTCAGCATTCACAAACTTCTTGTGGAATGGCAGGAAACCCAGAATCGCCATCTCCAAATTACAACTCCCGAAACCAGAAGGAGGCTACGCACTCCCAAACATTAGGGCCTATAATATAGCATGCCTTTTACGACACGCAGGTGATTGGTTAGAAGAAACCTCATGCTTCTCTGATCTAGAACTGGAGAAAGAACTAGTGTCCCCCTACAAATTAACTGGAGTACTACACTCACAACCCAAACAACTACCATTACACATCAAAACCAACATACTGATAAAGGACACAATAGTGGCCTGGAGAGAAGCAAGAAAAAGACTCAAGGTACCAATGAATATCTCTGAATCATCACCTCTGAGGGGAAACCCTAGTTTTCCCCAGGGTGACACCTTTAAAGGATACGACATATGGGAAAACAAAAAAATAACTAAAATAAAAGATCTGAAACATCCAGAAACACCTAGACTATATACATTCCAGGAACTTGTACGACAATATCAACTCCCACACTCACACTTCCTTCTATACGCACAAGTACGAAACCACATAAGAAGCAAAACCAACGAAATATCAGACGTCTTCCAAACCAACCCACTAACACAAATACTAAACTCGAAGAACCCCAAAGCAAAAATATCAAGAATATACCAAGTCATAAACACATACTCACTTAAACCAATCACATCAACAAACGTAAACAAATGGTCCAGAGACCTCGGAGTAGAGGACGCAGCTTCACTCATCCTGAAGGGATGGTCAATAATACGAAAGACAGTAGTTAACGAAAGATGGAGAGAAAACTACTTCAAGCTCTTCCACAGAGCATACATTGCATTCAACATCCCAAACCTCAAACCACTAACCTCAGAAGTCACAAACAACCAATGTCCCAAATACCAGAAACCAAATACATCATTATATCATGCAGTATGGGAGTGCCCTTCTCTCCAACACTTTTGGAGAAAAGTCCAAAACTATATAAAAAGAATTCAAGGAGTAAACACTCCACTATTCCCAGCAACCATGTTATTCCACCACATCCCAGATTCAACAGTACCACGCCGGACACACCTGGCCCTTCTGGCGGCCAAAAGAGCTATAATGCGTAATTGGCTATCCTCAAAGCCATCCAGAATAAAAGATATCCCCAAAGAACTAAAAAAACTAATGGTGCTCGAGAAGTTTGAAGCGGAATCTCATATGGAACAGCACACAAAGAAATTCTTCAACACTTGGAAAAACTTCATTATATGGTCCTATTCCAAACAAAGCATCTCAGAACTGGTGAAGGTGTTCCAATATTCCTCTTGGTACTCAACAGAACAACTACATGAAACTCTGGGAGCACTAGAGATCCAGGAAAATTAAAACAATCCCCCAACTACATAACTTAAGTATCAAAACAAAAACAAACCAGACATGCATTGTTTAATGTTTTAATGTTTTTGTACTGTTCAAATGTTAATAATGTTTAATTGACTAAGCTTTCGAACCACGAACTAACTGCTTTCGAAAGAAGGCACAAATGATAATATCACAAAACAAACTGTATCTTTACAGAGGCAAAGCTCGGCCAATGCAAAATTGAAATAAAAAACCACTTAATAATGAAAAAGCTCGCCTGCGTGCAGCCAATACTGTATAATGTAGCAATGATTTCAATAAAAAATTTTATTTATAAAAAAAAAAAAAGAGATATGCTATCTCTATTAGAACTTAAGCTAATTGGGTTACTACAACCATTAAAGAATATTACAAAAATTTGTCAGTGGAATGTCCAGTAGTAGTCAAGGCTCACTCTACAAGAGCTATGGCTGCGTCATGGGCATTTCAGAATGATGTTTCTATTGAACAAATTTGTCAAATTTCTCCAGGCAGTAGTTCCCACCCAGTCATTTTTTGCTCTGGGACATCCCCATGGTGTACATTGGCATGGCAGGGGGAAGAAAGTTTGAATTATGCTTACCCTTAATTCCCTTTCTTCTATTCTGTCATGACAGTGTGCAGAGCTTCCCTCCCTTTTATTGGTTACCATTAAAGTGATTAATAACTTTGATGTCTTTTTATTTTTTTCTAAATTTTCATATATTATGGTTTTGGATTTGTTTTTTTATTTCTCATTAATCAAGCCAAACTTTAGGCTAGGTTCCTATTCAGTCATCACTCTAAATTACTTTTTAAAATAACAACATCAATATTATTTTGGAAGAAGATTAATGAATAATTACTAAATTGGATTCCTTGGCTAGAAAAGGTCAACTGAGGGTGATGTATCTGGGAACCACTTTTAAGTTCTTGCCCTGCCTCTGAAATGCGTGGAGTTAACCCCATGGTGCACTCTGGCATGGTAGAAGAAGGGAATTAACTGCAAGCATAATTTAAACTTTATGTTCGCTGATTATAAAGCAGACCAAAAGGGCATTTAAGAAGGCAAATGACCACAGTTGTTCTGCAGGTGTCATAAAGAAGCAAGGCTGACACCTGATTTTCATCAGTATATCAGTAGTTCAGTTACATTGACATAATATAGTCACATTGCAATGTGTCTTAAACACATGAAAAAATTACATATATCACTTATACAGATGATGTAACCAGGGTAACATAACATAAGATAACATTGTGCATGGCTATGTTATATAAAGAGAGAGGACATAGTTTCTGGATAAATGTTTAGCAACAGTTGCCGCTCTTGAGCTATCTGGGTATTCATATATCTATAATTGTAATAAGGTAAGTTACAATACTGCGTAGAAATATTGCTTAAGGGGTAGGTGGGTAGGCAGGGTTGGTAGTGAGGGGGGGGGGGGGGGGGGGAGGGGGGGTTTCCCCGGGCTCCCCCGGCATCTGCTGTCTCTCACAAATCCCTCTCCATAGTTGTTTGTTTTAATTTGTCAAAATGGAATTAAATTTGTTTATAGTTCCTCTTTTAATATTTAGGATTCGAAGCATTGGTAGCATCTTGTCTATCATAATCCTCCATGTTTTGATCTTAGGAGGATCTGGGGATATCCAGGATAGTACTATAGTATGTCTCACACAGAACAGAGTCTCCCTGCGAAAGTGAGTTGATGTCTGTCCCAATTGTCTAGCCTAGGAGACATAACTTAGGTTCGGCATGTACTGTTGTGCCAAGTATCTGTGATAATTGCATAGTGATTTTAGTCCAAAAACTCTGTATTTTGCCACATGACCATATTACATGCCAAAAATCAACATCCATGTTATGGCACTTGGGGCATTCTGAGCTATAGGAAGGGGGCATGCGTGATTTCCGTACGGGTGTGATATATGCCTGGTGTAATATGTAAAATTGCATTAGTTTGTTGGGAGCTGATAATGATACTTTATGTGTTTCAGCTAAATCTTCCCAGTCTGTTTCTGTGAGGGTAGGGATGTATCTGGACCATTTGTTAATTATAGCTGTGGTATCTTCGGTAAGCTGTGCATTCAGTAGAGAGGTGTATGAGTTAGACTCAAGATATTGGCTGATTGAAACTCTGATATAAGACAGTATCTAATTTGGAGATATCGAAAAAGGTATGATTTTAAAGGTTTGTTTAAAATCCGTGAATGGTTTTAGTTGTTGGTTATGTATGATTTGAGAGAAAGTGGTGATTTTCTGTTGTTCTAGTATATGTGCATCTGGAAAGGATGCTAGGTTGGGGAATTTAGTATTGTGCCAGAGGGGCGATTGTTTTGGAATATCAGTGTATTTTAGGAGTTTATCTTTTTCCAAAAATTGCTGTATATGGAGTGATGTACCTCCTCCTGGGATGTCTATACTACGTTGTTCTAGAAATGTAATGGGGTATGATGGCAGATATGCATGTAGGAGTACTTCAACATTGTACACAGTGAAGGGTGTGTCTGTGGGGTGTCAGGGGGAAGGAGGAGCCAGGGTTTAAAGTATTTGAATTGGCTTGATAGATAGTAAAGATGGAAATTTGGCATTGCAAGTCCAGCTAGCAGTTTAGGTCTTTTCAGGGTTTTAAGGTAAACTCTGCTTCTGCCTGATTTCCAAAGAAAGGGTATTAATATACTGTGAAGTTTTTGAAAGGAGCCTGGGATAAAGCTTAGACTGTGATGGAATATGTATAGTAGCTTGGGGAGTATGATAATTTTTATTAGATTGATACGACCTATAAGATTAATAGGCACATTTTGCCATATCTTAATTTAAGCTGTGACTAATTCTAGGAGTGGGGCTATATTAAGATCATAAAATTGGGATGGGGTGTGTGTTATGTGGATTCCTAGGTATTTGAATGAATTGGTTATTGGTACTAGGTGTTTCGCGAACGGAGGGAATGTGATATTTTGGTCCACCGGGAATAAGCTTTGTTCCAGTTTATGTATAACCCTGATTGAGGTCCAAATTGTGAAATTATATTATATACGATGCGAAGGGAGCAGTCTGGGTCAGCTAAATACAATCATATTGTCCACTTTTAAACTCAATAGTGAGGTGTGTTGTCCAAGTGTGAAACTGGAGATATCTGGGTGTGAACATAATCTTATAGCTAGTGGTTCTATCATATCTAACAGATATGGGGAGAGTGGGCAGCCCTGTCGGGTGCCTCTAGCTAATGGGAAGGGTTACAACAAAGCACTGTTAATTTTAATTGAGGCTGTGGGGCGCATAGTAGATGTATCCATTTAAGGATTTTGGGGCCAAAGCCATTTAGGGTTAAGCAGGACCATAGGTATGTCCATTTTATTAAATCAAATGCTTTTTGGGCATCAAGGGATAGCATTGTACGCAAACCAGAGTTATCGTGGTCTACCTGTGTATGTAGGTAGATATTACCTGTCATGTAGGAGGTAGATTTACCTGTCATGAAGCCAGTTTAGAAAAGACAAAAGGAAAATTAAAGAGAAATCTCATGAAATCAAGAGACACATGTCTGATCAGGTTAGTCTCTGAAAATAAGTTGGGGTTGCCCATGGTAGCCTCTGTTGGCTGACAAACATCTCACCTGAGTGTGAAATAGAACCCCACAACTGTAAAAAAAATCATAGTAGTCAAGCAACACTCTGTGTTAATGTGACAAGCTCAGTGCTATAAGAGATCCTGTAAAATATTGAAATTATTCTTCAGTTGAATATGGATGGAAAGAACCCTCAGGATCCAAAGACCTCATCAACAGACTGTTGATGTATTCTATTCAACACCTATTCCTGACTTTTCTACTGATTTAGTCCTTGTGACTAAGTTGGCAAATGTTTGCTTTTGAATTTAAAATGCTGTTTGGCTTACACCAACAATGCATTTTTTTTGCCATGCTGTAGAGCTGAATACGCTTATTTCTCAAGAGACTTTAAATAATCTGGGTTGGCCAACGATCTGACCTAGGAGCGTGAAACAGAACCCCTTAACTGTTTAAAAAAATCATAGTAGTCAAGCGACACTCCTTAAAATAGCTGAGACTTACTCTGTATTAATGTGACGAGCTCAGTGCTATAAGAGATCCTGTAAAATATTGAAATGGTTCTCATTCAGGGAAATATGGGCACAGAATACAAAAGACTCTTGGGTAATTTCTATAATCTCAAGGGGGTATCAAATAGAGTTCTACCAAAAATGAAGAAAAAAATTATTTTTCACAACAGATCTTCCAGGGGATCAAACAAAGATCTAACTTTTAAAAGAATATGTTCAGAAATTGTTGATGAAGAAGGCCATACTACAAGACCCTCACTTGCAGAGAGGAACAGGATTTTATTTGCAGTTCTTTCTGGTAACAAAAGCATCGGGAGGTCTCCGTCCAGTCCTGGATCTAAGAAAATTGAATCAATTCATCAGATGCAGAAGGTTCAAAATGGAGAATCTACAGACAATAAGAGGAGCCATCTTTTGGAAAGACTGGATGTGCAACATCGATCTCACTGATGCATATCTACACATACCCATAGCCAAGGAACACTAACATTTTTTAAGGTTCACCCTAGGACATCCGCACTACCAATTCTTGAGTCTACCTTTCAGGCTTTCTACGTCACCCCGAACTTACACCAAAGTCCTAGTAGTGGTAGTAGCCCACCTAAGAAAGCTGGACATAGAAATTTCAATATCTGGACAAATTACTTTTTATAGCAATAACACAAGAAGACCTCATAATAAAGAGCCCTTCAAAAATTCAGTTGGGTGATAAATGTTCAAAAAAGTCAGCTACGTCCTACCCAATCTCTAATCTAGATACAAACCTGTCATTAATCTCTTTACCACTTTACCACTAACAAAGATCAAGAAAATAGTAGAAATGGCAAAATCACTTTCTAATAGTAGAAATGGCAAAAGCAATCTGCCAGACATTTCATGAGACTATTAGAGACTCTAGCATCAACATTTGGCCTAGTCAAATGGGCCAAATGGAAAGCCAGACCATTGCATCTTCCCCCCAGGAAAGATCTCCTAAGTCGGGAAAATCCTGCACCCCAGGGCCGAAGTGCTAAACTTAGCAGCATGAAGGTTGACAGGAGGAATCTCTCAGAGCAAGGATGTTTAAATAAGGTAATGGAGACATTACTAAAAGCTAGGAAAAGTTCAACTTCATCCAGGTATGCAGATATTTGGGAAACTTTTATTTCCTGGACCTTTAATTGTAGTAAAGTTTTTAAATGTAGCTATTCTATGCCTGTTAGCTCTAGTGGGTAGAGGAACCGTTAGATTATGCAATTTTAATTTTCTTTTTGCCATTCATGCTGACTAAGAAAGAAACTGTAAAGATAACTTAAGATAACTAAGAATGTGTAGGCGGGGAAAGAATATAGACACAGAAAAGACTGTACAACAGAGGGTTAGTAACTGAGAGAGGCAGGGTCTGTGCGCTATACCATGATAGGCTGCCAGCTTCCTTGTTTTATAGTAGTATCTAGTATCCACAGCTAAGAGGTAAGGCAGACACAGTTTGTTGTATCATTGAGAACGTTTTCTGTCTATTAGGACAATTTTATCTGGTGACTTAAGTTCCCCCTTTAGGTAAAATAGCTGTATAAGACCTTGAAATACAATACTGTACTACATAAAACAATACTGAATTAAAGAAAATTGACTTTATTTTCTTTAAGTAATAGTGTTTAAATTAGTGTAGACTATTGTCTGTATAAGGAAAACTGTTTTAAACAAAATGACATAAAAACAAAATCATCAACATTCTTAAAATTGAAACTAAAATAATGCCTGCATTACACATTGTTATGGAAATTGTTATGGAAACAAACATTTTACATTTTCTTGGGATTTTGATTGAAAATTCTAAATAATTTTCTACTGAAAATTATTTTTAAAACATGCAGTTAATATTTACATTAAAAAAAATATTGGGCAACGATTATATAAAAGTAAAAAGAGATCACCTTGATAAAGTAGAAGTAACACTTCTTTGAAAATGTAAAAGTATTTCCAGTGTGAGAGTAGAAATGTTATAGACAGTTCTGTCTAGTGAGATTTTGAGATTTTAGTGGTAGATTCACCCTGTAAATTAAAACGAGTGAAATATCTTGTTGGATAAGGCAAATTCCAGTATTATTTTTTTAATCCTTGGCAGAATGTCTATTAACTATGATAAAGAAATAAAGAAATTTCCTTTTTTTCTGTGTCAAGGTGACATATTTACATCCTTGGCAATATAGACAGTATGTATGCAGATACATAGATTCCAACATTTAAAAAAATCTTAAAGAGGGATAAGGGGGAAGAGGAGCTATGGTTCGTGGCCAAACCCGCTTTGCTTAAACCATACCCAATATAAAGAAGACTTCCCATTTCACATTTATACCTAGAAAAAATGTGAGCATATGAAACAGTCAAGACTAGATATTGCTTTTGTAAACAGTAACAGATGCAATAGTTAAATTTAGCTTTTTATGTATAAGGACAGTATGGTGGCTCATTGGTTAGCACTAGAAATGTCCGAACTTTCGAAAGTTTGGTCCGTTTTCGAACTTCAAAAAAAGTTTGAAAGTCTAAAAAAGGACCCAATGGGGGTAAACAGTTCGGAAAGTTTGTATGAGCTGCCGCGGGCCCCGGTTCGAGCTGAAACCCCCAACAAAGGCACTTCTCAGTGCCACAAGGGCTGGGGAGGTGGGTCCTGGTTAGAGCTGCGGGACCCCTTAAGCCCCAAAGGGCCCATGTCAGGGCCACAAGGGCACTTATAAGTGCTGGGCAGGGGGGTCCTGGTTCGAGCTGCAGGACCCCTTAAGCCCCAAAGGGCCCTTGTCAGGGCCACAATGGTCCTTGTAAGGACCCGTGAGGGGTCCCAGTTTCGAGCTGTGGGATCCCCGAACGTCTGGCCGTTTGATTGTCGGCTGTTCGGCAATCCGCTAGCGACCATTTACGGGAATCTCCGGCCGTTCTGGGATTTTTAGTAGCGGCCGTTTGAGGCCTGCTGAACGTTTGAAAATCCTCATACATTCGAGAATTCTCGAATGTTCGAGGACTTTCGAAAATAGTCCCGCGAGTCCCAAAAATCAAACTATTTCAAACCCAAACTAGTTTGAATAGTTTCCTGAGCAGGACACAGACATGTTGAAATCGGCAAAAAAAGGTTGTCTTTTGGGATACCTGTGCCATCACTATTCTATTATTAAAGGGTATGTACACTGGCACATTTGTTTTTTTAAATTGTCCATTAGTGGAAACCATGATTTTTCTCAACTATCATGTTTTTGTTGATCTGCCCCCTATTTCTTTAGATATTCAATCTTAATGCATCTTACATTTCAGCTGCCAATCAAATGCCTTATTATTTTCTGTTATGTGCAGTTTTGCTGTAGCTGAAATGGTGACAGTTGATACGTGAAAATTCCCTCTGTGCTGTCTGATAGGGATTACCTATCTTGATTACTTAATGCTGGACTTCACAGATAGTCAGATAGTCTGGGAAGGACTGAAACTGAGCAAAACAAGTACTGGATTGTAGGATTAACCCTTTCACTGCCAACTCAGAAATACCCCCCACAAACTACATATTCCTGAAATCTACACACCTTCAGCTATGTAACGCTGTAGTTCGTTCATTCATACCATCAATGGTGTGGGCGCAGTTCTTCGTAGAAGTTTGCACTTTTACCAGATTTTCAAAAAAAATGAACATCAAACAACATTCAAAAAGGTAGAAATCATGCCAAAACCACATGGAATGTAAAAAAAAGTTACCAAATATCAATCTTCCAAATGTCCTGAATCAAACGGTATGCCATATGTGTGGTTAACACCGTACATGGAAGCGAAAAGCCACAAAGTGAGACAATGCACGATGGCTCAGAAACGGCAAAAATATTTAGCCAACTCCTAATTTGGACAGTCTGCAGTTTTTTGAACAAAACACCCCCGTAACTTAGAAATAACCCCCACAAACTATATATTCCTGAAATCTACACACCTTCAGCTATGTAACACTGTAGTTTGTTCATTCATACCATCAATGGGGTGGGCGCAATTCTTCGTAGAAGTTCGCATTTGTCTGAAAAATGAACAAAAAACAACTTCAAAAGGTAGAAATCATGCCAAAACCTCATGGAATGTAAAAAAAAGTTACTAAATATCAATCTCCCAAATGTCCTGAATCAAACGGTATGCCATATGTGTGGTTACACATGCGGACGTGGAAGCGAAAAGCCAAAAAGTGAGACAATGCTGATTTTTTCTAAGTCTTTGCTACTTAGCGAAGACTTAGAAAAAAATGGGGACAGAGATCAAAATTTGTGATCACTTCTGATCACCAAATTATTGATCTTTGCCAATGAATGAAAATCACTTCCTGGAAAATGATTTCCGGGAAGTGATTTTTCCGATCATTTCGAATTGGAAAACGGGCATTTATGCCCGTATTCCAAGTTCGGTATCATTCCCTAAGATGATTTGATGATCATCTTTGGGAATGATCCCCCCAAAAAAGGGGAAATGCACACAAAAAAAAGTGATACACACACCTTTTTTTTTACCCTAAAACTATAATTAGCAAAAAACTTCTCCAAGCTTCCAATGTCCCCGGTGATATCGGTAAAGTAACGCGGATCATTTATTTGTTGGATTTCAAGGGAACTAAGCCTATTTTAGTAGGAAATTTTGCAGAGGTACCAAAAAAAGACTGTATTGATTTTTTAGGATCAGTAAAGTGTGCAAAAACTTGTGTGACTCTCCGTACTAACTGGTTTTCCACTAAAAGGGGGAGTGGGGATAGGGGTGGGGTGGGTGTGGCGTTTTTTAATTTTTCTTGTAATTGCAATTGCGCATGGATCCCATTGTGAGCTAGTTGGTGGCCCGTCTCTGTTTGCACCCACCCTTATGGCATACCGTTTGATTCAGGACATGTGGGAGATTGCCGTTTAGTGGGTTTTTTACTTGCCGAGTGTTTAGGTAGGATTCTCAACCATTGAGTCCTCTATTTTATTTTTTCACAAAATCTCCTAAAAGCACGGAGTTCTATGGTAACAGCGCCTGGAATTCTTCATGTATATACAAAAGCATGATACCATACGTAGCTGAATGTTTGTAGCTTCCAAAAATTATAGTTTGGTGGGGTATTTCCAAGTTGATTAGGCTGTTCAAATTACAGAACACTTTGATTTTTTTCTTGTAATTGGACTTGTGCATGTGTCCATTTGAGCTAGTTGGTGGCCCGTCTCTGTTTGCACACACCCTTATGGCATACCGTTTGATTCAGGACATGTGGGAGATTGCCGTTTAGTGGGTTTTTACTTGCCGAGTGGGTTTAGGTAGGATTTCAACCATTGAGTCCTCTTATTTTATTTTTTCACAAAATCTCCTAAAAGCACGGATTTTCTATGGATAACAGCGCCCGGAATTCTTCATGTATATACGAAAGCATGATACCATCACGTAGCTGAAGGTGTGTAGCTTCCAAAAATATATAGTTTGTGGGTGGTATTTCCAAGTTGATTAG